>CM022704.1:83337280-83447835 GCA_012295165.1 Asparagus setaceus | reverse complement strand
GTGAAAACACTTGATCCTCGTCAGACCTCATCAATCAATACGCCTGATGTCGTGGGAGGGCATTGAACATGCTACAAATGATATGGTAGAGAGGATAGTTAACAAAGATGAAAGAAAACTCCTTGTCTTGGTTATTACCGGAATGGGCGGAATAGGAAAGACTACTCTGGCTAAAAATATCTTCAATCAGCCAAGAGTAAAGTCTGAGTTCTCAATAAAGATATGGGTCTGCATATCACAAAATTTCTCTGAGACCTCTTTGCTCAAGTTGATAATAAGAAAAGCAGGAGGAGATCATGGTGATAAGCAAGAAATATCAGAACTTGTACCTCTATTGGAAAGTGTTGTTTTAGGAAAGACTTTCATTTTGGCGCTAGATGATGTGTGGCGAGCAGATGTCTGGGTTGATTTACTACGTAATCCACTACAGAGCGGTGCTGTTGGCAGCCGAGTTTTAGTCACAACTAGAGATACAAATGTTGCTATGCAGATGAGGGCAGTGCACACCCATCATGTGGAAAAATTACCATCAGAATTTGGCTGGGAACTGCTCTACAAGAGTTTATTTTTCCCTGGAGAGGAGGAGGAAATGCGGAGGCTAAGAGATGTAGGGGCTAAAATTGTTGAAAAATGTCATGGTCTCCCTCTTGCAATTAAGAGCATTGCCGGTGTTTTAACAACAAAAGAGAGAAATTTGAGGGAATGGGAAAATGTTTTGGGAAGGGAGGCATGGTCTATGGCCGAGCTACCTGAGGATTTGAGGGGGGCCTTATACTTGAGTTATGAAGATCTACCCTCTAACCTGAAACAATGTTTTCTTTATTGCTCTTTACTCCCTGAGGATTATGAATTTGCTCGCGATTTCCATATATAATTTGTCCAGCCCGACGCACGGTTTGAAAGTTAAGACCTATTCTTCAGAAGGCACACGAGGCTCGCCAAGCAGCAGGCTCGACATTCAGCGAGGCTCGCCAATCAGCCAGGCTCGACATTCGAGCGAGGCTCGCCAAGCAGCAGGCTCGACATTCGATGAGGCTCGCCAAGCAGCAGGCTCGACATTCAGCGAGGCTCGCCAAGCAGCAGGCTCGACATTCAGCGAGGCTCGCCAGCGCCGAGGCTCGACATTCGATGAGGCTCGCCAAACAACAGGCTCGACATTTAACCGAGGTTCGCCGACATTCGTGACGAGGCTCGCCAATCAGCGAGGCTCGACATTCGATGAGGCTCGCCAAGCGGCGAGGCTCGACATTCGTGATGAGGCTCGCCAAACAAATGAGGCTCGACATTCAGCGCAGGCTCGCCAAGCCGAGGCTCGACATTCGATGAGGCTCGCCAAACAGGCTCGACATTTAACCGAGGTTCGCCGACATTCGTGACGAGGCTCGCCAAGCAGCGAGGCTCGACATTCGTGATGAGGCTCGCCAAGCAGCAGGCTCGACATTCGACGAGGCTCGCCAAACAACAGGCTCGACATTCGCACGAGGCTCGCCAAACAAATGAGGCTCGACATTCAACCGAGGTTCGCCTACGCAGCCAACCGAGGTTTGCCTACGCAGCGAACCTCGACACTCAACCGGCTAGACCGGCAAGCTTCGAACAAGACTTGCTCAAGAGGCGAGGCTCGACCTCAACACGAGGTTCGCACATGAAACGAAGCTCGGCAAATATGAGACGAGGTCACTGCGATCGCTGGTCCGACGAGGTTCGCCGCTACGCAGCCGCTCGCTATCAGTAGCACCGACAATTACCGCAACGGGCGCCACAGGATCAGAAGCTTAATTCACGATCACCGCAGGCGCCATCGTGAGCAAACACGAGGCCATTGTCGTAACACGCACTGCCGCTTGACTGCTCGCACGATGGGAGGGGTCATTAACCCTCATATGAGAGTGACAATAGGAGTCAGTTACACCCCTTAAGCCCACATAAATAGCTGAAAAGCCCAACGAAGAAAGGGCTGGCTGGCTTTTTGGAGAACTCTTGGAAAATTCCACACTTGCGCACAAGTGAGATCAAGCTCCTCTTCAACAATCTCTAGATCATTCGCAGCCTTGATCTGATCGTCAACGGGAAGCAATCTCGACTTGAGCATCGAGTGAAGCATCCTCTCGCTACCAAACAACCCACCTCAAAAGAGAAGTCAAATCGACCTTCTCTTCCTCTCAGAATCAAGGAATTTGATTGTAACACATTCATTCAATCAATAAATATTTTTCGACCTACGTAAGATGCATGCACAAGGGGAGCAACCATTCATTCCGATGAACGGTGGCAATCGACAAGATTGCGCTTGGAACCGAGGTTCAAACCTTGGTCATTGAATTCGATCGCAGGAGTATGAGGAGTTCCTCTCCTCGGGCATCTAGCCCTGAAGACACGCAAGTGTCGCCGAAGTCTCGATGAGACTTCAGCCCCGTGGCTTCGTTGAATCCTCTCGGCGAACCTCGACAATCGCCTTTGTCTCTCAAGGACAAGGCTCCAAGAGTCACCAAGGCTAAGAAGTGGGTTGTTAAGCAACCCGTGCCAACTTCGATGTTGTTAGCCAAGTTTTGGCTTCGGCGAGCCTCGCTCGCCTATGGGAGGACCGAACCTTCTAACGGTCCCTCTCAAGTCGCTCCATAACGCCGCATGAATCAAGCTCGCCAACGTGCTCGAAGCTTTGGTCTCGTGGACGGATTTCGCTATCGTCCGAAGAAAACCAACGAACCTCGCCATTATCGGGGGTTCATTCAAAACGAGACGAGGGTCACCCCACCGCGAACCTCGCCCACACGGTGAACATCGCTCTGCTGCGAGCCTAGTCCAAGTAGCGAACTCGCCATCAACGCCAGGTCCCTCCAAAGGTGAACCTCGCCCGCCATAACTCTAAGAACAACACGGTCGCTGAAACATGACGAGCCTGCGCCCAAGTGGCGAACCTCGCCAACAGCAGAGGTCCCTTGAGAAGAGATGAGCTCGCCTCTTGGCTTAACTTCACCAACAACATGACGAACATTGCTCGTTGGCGAACCTCGTCGTAGCAAGCGTCAAGATGATGAACCTCGCCATCATGAACTCGACACGTGGTGTCGCCCAAGCAAGTGGGCTTAACCTCGCCATTTTAAGCCTACCAAAGAACATGAGGCCACCTCCGTAAGGGATGAACCTCGCCCAAGCAAACGAACTTCGCCAACATGAGGTCTCTTCTAAACAGATCTAACCTCTAGGCAATAACCGCCGCAGCCAAAGGAAATGGCAGCTTCACCAGGGTCGCCAAACTCGACTCAGAGAGCCTTTCTCATACGAGGCTCATTTTTCAGAATCAACTGGGGGAACACCCGTTTCTGATCTCCGTGATTATCTCACACGCAAGCGTGATGCCAATCAAATACGCCTCATTGCCGCGAGAAGCTCATCTCTCGATGCTACCAATGTTCATCAACGACGCCTTCGGTTTTTGAGCGGTTATCTAACCCGTCAACTAGACGAAGGCGGTTCCACCATAAAAGGCAAGCGACCCGCGAGGGTCATGGAGTGACCATTAACATGGTTGGGAGGAGCGGGAGCAAGACCCCGAAAGCAGCCCCAATCGCCCCGACTCGAAAATTTCTGTGCTTTTTGCGGGCGATTAATCAATAGTCAAAGCGCTATCGGCACCCGCCGCACTGTATGCAATCCCGCTTGATTATAGCTACCGGGGTCCTTCAAGAATTGAGAACTCGCCATCGCTACATCTCAACCTTCAAATATCGATTTCGGATCGTGCCTGTCCTCATGGTCAACGAGAAGAAGAGATGACACGAAGAATTGAAGAGCAACAGCTACTATTCTTGGCGCAACAAGAATCTATCGACGCTTAGAGATGATGATGGAGAAACTTGTGGGCAAGAAGAAGATGGACTAAGGAGGATCCAAATCGAAGCAAGAAGGCTACGACGGGATCATGATGTTCACTCAATGTCATCGGAAGCGAATCAATCCGCACGAAAGAGCAGGATCATATGTTATGGATTTCCAAAGTACCGGACGCCTCTAAAACTCAAGGGCAATCTAAGGAGCCGGGTGGCGAGGCCATATCTATAGAATGGGACGATGTCCCATATCCTCCCAAATTCAAGCCACTTAACCTAGCCAGCTCGACGGAAAAGTTCTCCGTCACAACATATCTACTACTTCCAAGCAAACCGGTATATAACGGTAATGATCCTATCATGACCCGATTATTCATTAGCACTCTTAAGGGAGTCGCCAGTGGTTTCAAGGTTAGAGCCCGGTTCTATCAACTCTTGGAAAGATCTGCAAAGGCTTTTATGGCCCGATTCTTTGATGATGACATCGAGGTGTCTATGGCCACTTTGTTGGTCGAAGCAAAGAGGACGGAGTCCGCCAAGACTTTCGCCGCCGATCCTCGATCAGTCCTTGCACTCCCGACCAAGCCTCTGGGCTTACATTCATCGGGATGTGCGAGCCAACCTCTCGATCAACATACTTTCAAAGATGGGTGCGCTTGAAGCACACTCTTGGAGAGAATTGGTGAGGCAGGCTAACAAGTTGAGAACATGCTTGTGAGGATCGGGCCGAGGAACCCTGTGATGCTCGCCATAAAAGGGGGTAATCGTAACAATTTTATTCCTCAAAAGCAAATAAGGGGAAGGAGACCTTGGCCGTGGAGACCCAACCTACTTCGAGACCCTTCAAACAGAAATCGAATGTTTCTGACACCCGTCCTTCGAGGAAGTATGATTTTAAGGATGACCAGGTCATACCGATCCTTAAAACTTTACTCAAAATGAACAAGATCACGCTCCTGAAATGAAGAAGCCTGAGGAAGCTTCAAGGATCGGATGATCCAAAATATCGATGTACCATCGAATGGTACACCATCCGGACAGGTTATGCTACATTTTGAAGGACAAGATCCAAGTCTTGTTAGAGGCGCATGACTCGCTGGAGGATCGAAGAAGGTATCGCAAACCTGGTCGCTCTCCAATTTGGCGACTTTGGCGGTTCCAAGTGCAAGATGGTGTAAACCGATCCATCAAGCGTAAGCCGAGTTGTGAACTTTGATCTTCAGAATGGAGGCACAAGGTATGGTCCCTACACTACGCCAAAAGGCGAATTATGTGGGTTCACCCCGACTTGTTATCGATGAACAATGGACTTCTTCAAAGTCTAAAGGAAGACTTGTAACGCTACCTCTGCCACGGAAAAGGAGCAAATCGATGATTCCACGAGCAACAAATCGCCTCGCTGCACAACTTGTACCATTGGCATACCCGAGGTGGGAAAGAGTTCTCAAAGGAGTATCCCGAGGCAATACTTGACGCACCATCAAAGGCCAATCATTGAGCCCAAAACAAGGGAAACCGCTACAACAAAGCGCTTAGGAAGGACACCAGGCTTCAAGGCCCCTTTCCGGCTGATGTTTTAGCCCAACTCTCCAACATCCCGGCGAGGATCACTTTATTTGAACTCTTACGCTTTCAATCTACTGTAGAAGCTCATGAGAAGCATTGGCGGACAACGAGGCCTTCCTCGCCATTTCCCGTAAAGCTCAATGTAGTTTGCTTCAATGTCACTGTGTCTTCAAGGGGCCAATACCTTACATTACCTTCTCCTGAGGACATGCAAGTGAAGAACCCAAGCATGATAGGCCATTATACTTTACCGTTACATCGGCTCTGTCGAATCAACCGAGCTCAAGTGGACCTGTGATCTCGCATTGAGTATCATCCCATTGAGAATTATACAACATCTTGGGATACCGTGCATCGCTTAGCTTAATCCACGGACTACCATCTACGCTTCAATGCCACCACTCGCCCCGTGGGCAAAATCAAACTCGATGCCGATAGGAGACTTGAAGACGTGACGCCACCGCTACGCCATTGATGCCGATACATCCTATAATTTGCTATTGGTCGACTCGATCCATGAAAACTTGATCGTCCCGCCTACATTGCATCAATGCATGAAGTATATAGATGAAGAGGGATGGTTAAAACATTGGTCGCGGAAGGCAACCATTCAAAGGTGTGGAGAATTATTTTACTGATTCGGCCCACTACCTTGAGGAAGGCCAAACCGATGAACCACAGATCGAGGACTATGACAAATGAAATGAAGTCGACATAGAGTCCAACAAGGAGTTGTTTTCAATGATGTAAAACCTTTGTAATCGACCAATGATCCCGATGACGATATCGCCGCTTTCAATGAAGATTATGATTTAGCTTACGCGACCGGTGTTAAAAGTCATAATCGACTTAATGTCGAAATTCGCCACGGTTGTATCTTTGAACCTACATTGCACATGCCAATTCGGTCGCCATTCATGATGACCCAAAGGCATAATAACTCTTCATAGCGGTTTTGTGGTACCGGCCGAGAACGGTGATCGGAAAGACATTATCTTTGGGCGGTCAACAAACCATTGCAAGCCGAGGTGGAACAACCCCGAAGCAGAAGGAAAAGAACCCCAATTCTCATATTTCGCCAACAGCAAAACTTGATGAAGAAAATGGGGTATGACTTCCTCCGCAGAGAAGGACTAAACTTCGAAAAAGGTATCAGGGTACCGATCCGATCTGCTTATGTCCCTGAAGGCCAGCCTGATGATTACTATCATAAAACTCGTAAAGGGTTGGGATATGAGTCGCCACCGTACTCGTGGCACGCTACGATCGAGGGTGAGTCGATCACTCATCTTCTCAAGCACCGATTCGACGCCAAGATAGGACAGAAATTGGGTCTCGATGGCCAATATGACCTCGCTGATCCAATAGAGATTCAAGAAGATGATCTCTTACCGCTATTCGAGGACCCACCGAGTCAACAGCTTGGAATGCAATGGGAACATCGCTTTGAACAACGAACCGCCCACCGATGACAAAATAGTCCGAAGTTGATATGGGGATGAAGCTAATCCAAAGCCCATATTCATAAGCTTATAGTTTGACAACTGAAGAAAAGGAGAGCCTTATCGCTGGTAACGGAATATATCGATGTCTTCGCTTGGAGTTATGAAGATATGCCCGCTTAGACCCTCGAAAGTGGCCATGCATTGCCTTAACATCGAGCCAGCGCTAAGCTCGTTAAACAACAAAGAACGACGATTCTCCCTCAGTCATGAAGGCCATTGAGAAAGAAATCGAGAAGCCGATCAAGTGGTTCATTCGGAGATTCAACACCGATTGGGTAGCCAATATAGTACCCGCCTTGAAGAAAAGTGGATGATCCGCCGCGCTGACTATCGAGACTTAAATTCAAAGATGTCGAAAGATGATTTTCCTTTACCAATCACGGACATTATCGTCGACAACACGTGTGGATTTGAAAGGATGTCTTTTATGGATGGCTTTTCAGGGTACAATCAAATCAAAATGCACCCTGATGATGAAGAACATACCGCTTTCCGGACACCGTCAGGAATATACTGTTATACAGTTATGCCTTTCGGCTTGAAAAACGCAGGGCTACGCACTGCATGTTATGACCACTATTTTCCGAAAGCATTTACGGAAAACAGTTGAATGCTACGTGGACGATTTGGTGGTCAAGAGTCGTCACAAAAGTGATCATCTACACGACTTGAGGACAACATTTGAAATAATGCGGGCACATCAGCTGAGGATGAACCCAGCTAAGTCTTTTCTGGGAATGTCTAGTGGCAAGTTTCTGGGATTCGTGGTCACAGCAGATGGTATACGACTCGACCCGGATAAAGTCAAAGCTATCTAAGAACTTCCACCTCCTAGAAGCCTCAGGGAGCTTCGTGGTCTCCAAGGGCGTTTGGCTTACATTCGCAGATTCATCTCCAATTTATCGGGGAAATGTCAACCATTCTCAAAGCTCATGAAGAAAGGTGTATCGTTCGTTTGGGATGAAGATTGTCGGAAGGCATTCGAAGAGATCAAAACGTATCTTTCTAAACTGTTAGTTGCACCTAAATCGTGAAAGCCCTTCGATTTACATCCGCTACAGAGTATGCAAGTAAGGTGTCTCTTAGCACAGACGATGACAATGGCCACTAACAGCAGCCTATTACCTCAAGAGGACGTTGTCGGGGTCAATATCGATATCCTCCCATTCAAGGAATGTTTGGCTTTGGTCTTCGCCATCCAAAAGATGCTGCACTATCTAGTGGGACGCACCATACACGCCATCTCTAAAATTAACCCTATAATGTATTCATGACCCACCGCACGCTGAATGGTCGAATGGCTAGATGGGCATTGTTGTTATCTCAGTACGACATTCACTTCAAACCTCAGAAGGCGATGAAGGGTCAAGCTGTATGTGATCTTATGGCTAACCATCCATTGAAAGGGAAAGTCGAATTGTATCAAGACATGCCTGATGAACCTTATGAAGCTAATCTGGTCTCTAAGGAACAGGTGTGGCAGTTGTTCTTTGACGGAGCCTCGAGAGCAACCCCTGATGGCCCCGTTGTAGCCGGAGTGGGGGTAGTATTGATATCTCCACAAAACCACGTGATACCGCGAGCCGTGTCGTTGTCAGAACCATGCACCAATAACGTGGCAGAGTACAATGCGTTATTGATTGGTCTCGACATAGCCAAACATCTAGGCGTGAAACACCTTGAAGCATTTGGGGATTCGCAGCTAGTCGTAAAACAACTAAGAGGAGAATACGAAGTCAGGCACGAGGACCTTATCCCTCATTATGCAGCAGCCATAACTTTAGCTGACTCCTTTGAAAGCTTTTACATTGATCATGTACCCCGTTTGCGGAACACTTATGCAGATGCGCTGGCGTCTCTTGCAGCTACGCTAGCCCTGCCTGAGAATGCTACTCAGCAAGTTATTGTGTCTAGTCGGCAACTATTTCAGCCAAAATATGCATTACAGATCCAAGCAGTCGAAGACGAGCCTAAGTCACTTGAAGCACGAGACTGGCGGTTCCCGATCATCGACTATGTCTTGCATGGGATATTGCCCGAAGACATAAAAGAAAGGGGGTCAATTCGTCGACGAGCATCAAGATTTTTCTATGATTCCCATGCACCTTATATAGAAGGTCATATGATGGGTTACCGCCTGATGTCCGCCAACTAAGGAAGCAGAGCAAGTCTTGAAAGAGGCTCATGACGGGTTTGTGGAGCACACCAACCTGGACCTAAGTTATGGGACGGTTCGCGTAGACTTGGGTATTATTGGCCGACAATGGTGGGGATGCCGGGTTTACGCTAAACGATGCCATGCATGCCGATACATGCTAACTACCTTCATCAACCGCCGAACACTTGCATCCTACCGCAACGCCCCGCCATTCAAACGGGGATGGATATTGTCACCCAATTTCTCCACCTTCTTCAAAAGGACATCGCTTCATATTGGCGATAACCGATTATTTTTCAAAGTGCCGGCCGCCCCATTGAGAATGGTCAAGACCGCTGATGTGATCAAATTTGTCAAACATCACGCCATATACCGATACGGTGTGCCGAGGCGATTGTCCACGCACAATGGTCCGCAATTTGTCACCACGCCACGCTGATTTCGCGACAAATTCGGATCCGAATTTAGCATCGACAGCCTATTACCCCGCCGCGAATGGACAGTCAAGCTTTTAATAAGACGATCATCAAGATCCTTACTAAGATGGTCTCTTCAAACAAGAAGGATTGGAACGACAAGCTGGGGCAAAGCCTGTGGGCTTACCGTACAACAGTTCGCACACCGACGGGTACCACCCCATATTCTCTAGTTTATGGCTGTGAGGCCATTTTACCGTTAGAGATTCAAATCCCATCGCTTCGAATGGCGTTATCCACCGGAATGACAACCGAGGAAAATCATCGCCGACGCCTTGAGGAACTTGAAATGCCGGACTAAAAGCGACATCGCTCAACAAAGATATCGAAGCTTTACCGCACTCGGATTTCTAAAGCATTTGACAAGAAAGTCCGATGTCGCATTTTCAAGGAGGGCGATCTTGTTCTCGCGGTCCGACGCCCAATGATCCTCAATTCTAAGAAAAAGGGGAAATTCGAACCAAAATGGGAAGGGCCATTCGTAGTGGAATCAGTTTACTCGAATGGAGCATACCGCCTAACCAATCAAGAAGGCGACAGAATCATGATGCCTATTAATGGTAAGTTTCTGAAAAAATACTACGTAGTCTTCTTTCAAACTCCCACTAAACTATCATGTTAACAATCACCTCGATAACTAATTTCCTCCAAATTCTCTCGCCAATCCTCGCCAATAGGATGGCGGACCCCAAACTATCATGTTAACGATCACCTCGATAGTTCCTCAAGGTTTCACAATCCTCTCAAACAGATGACGGACCACTCCCACCGCCATGTTAATGCTACACCTCTGACAAATCAACTTGCCAATCCTCTTCAATGGGATGGCAGGTCCTCAAAGTTGCCCCGATTGCAACAAATTCTTGTCGGGTTAACAATCACCTCTGATAGTCCGCACCGTCATTCCCGCAAATGACATTATCCAATCAAGTCGCCATACCTCCGTGTCACCAACAACTTGATTGCTTTTGATCGCGATCGTTATACTTTTATGTCACTCAACGATTCGATCATTTCCGAATAGTGGCCTACCATGCGATGTGCCTCTATTCCGACCATAGTCGTTATACTCCCATGTCACTCAACGACTCACAAATTTCCACAAAGTCATTTCTTAAATGACTTTGTTCGTAATCACCGTTGTTATACTCTCATGTCAATCAACAACTTGATTACTTTTGATCGCGATCGTTATACTTTTATGTCATCGAACGATTCGATCATTTCCTGATAGTGGCCTACCATGCGATGTGCCTCTATTTCAACCATAGTCGCTATACTCTCATGTCACGAACGACTCGCCTACTCCCACGAGTCATTTCCTAAATGATTTTGTTTGTAATCACCGCTGTCATACCCTCACGCCATCAACAACTTGATTGCTTTTTGATCGCGATCGTTATACTTTTATGTCACTGAACGATTCGATCATTTCCTAATAATGGCCTACCATGCGATGTGCCACTATTCTGGGTTCGTCTTTGCCCTAAGAGAAGACAAAGCAGGGTTCGTCTTTGCCCCAGGAGAAGACAAAGTCTACACGCTGCGACCAATCCATCGTAGCCGCTTGTTATTAAACAACAGCTGAATCTATGTCTCTCTGACATAGGGGACTTTATCTCGATCCCTTATTCGAGATTAGTCTACGTCTAACACACGTGGCCGGGTAGTCTATTCCCGTGAGAAAGACGAAGTCTACGTATTCAACATCGTAGCACTAAGAAAGTTAACTCTCTTAGCACAACGTTACATGTGGGACGGACCTAGACAATCCGCATGCTAGCCCGATTCAAACGGTAGTCGGTAAAGGCACATCAAATCCGTTGATAGCTGGGGGTTTGCTAAAAATCCTAGAGGGCGATCATTAGCTGCAAGTGAAGAATTCAAATTTACCGTGTTCATTAGAAGGTCCTCGCCTCGCCTCACGACGCGCAATCGCTTTACAAGTCTTCATATCCAAAGTGTTCCAGACTCCATTCAACCACATTCACGTCTGAAAACTTTGGAGGGGGTTTTGTAGGCAATAAAAATTACCTTAATCCCTACACAGCAACTCGGAATGAGCAAAAGAGCTTAAGGGTCCATCTGAGTGAAGTCAGATCCGCCTAAAGGTTAAGTTCACCTGAATGCTTGACTTTACAAGATAGACAGAAATGCTGATATCTCTCAAACCAAAAGGAACTGGGCAAAATGACCGGGTAATTATTCCGCCTCGTCGAGATGGTCGATTTCCATATATAATTCGGCCCACTTCATTTGAAAGTTAAGACCTATTCTTCGTCAGAGGCACGAGGCTCGCCAAGCGCCGAGGCTCGACATTCAGCGAGGCTCGCCAAGCAGCCAGGCTCGACATTCAGCGAGGCTCGCCAAGCAGCAGGCTCGACATTCGATGAGGCTCGCCAAGCCGAGGCTCGACATTCGATGGGGCTCGCCAAGCAGCAGGCTCGACATTCAGCGAGGCTCGCCAAGCGCCAGGCTCGACATTCGACGAGGCTCGCCAAGCGCCAGGCTCGACATTTAACCGAGGTTCGCCGACATTCGACGAGGCTCGCCAAGCAGGCTCGACATTCAGATGAGGCTCGCCAAGCGCCGAGGCTCGACATTCAGCGAGGCTCGCCAAGCGCCAGGCTCGACATTCGATGAGGCTCGCCAAACAATGAGGCTCGACATTTAACCGAGGTTCGCCGACATTCGACGAGGCTCGCCAAGCGCCGAGGCTCGACATTTAGATGAGGCTCGCCAAGCAGCCGAGGCTCGACATTCGCACGAGGCTCGCCAAGCGGCGAGGCTCGACATTCAGCGAGGCTCGCCAAACAGCGAGGCTCGACATTCAGATGAGGCTTCGCCAAGCGGCGAGCTCGACATTGAGATGAGGCTCGCCAAGCAGCGAGCTCGACATTGAGCGAGGCTTCGCCAAGCGGCGAGCTCGACATTGAGCGAGGCTCGCCAAGCGGCGAGGCTCGACATTTAACCGAGGTTCGCTCGACATTGAGCGAGGCTCGCCAAGCGGCGAGCTCGACATTCGATGAGGCTCGCCAAGCGCCAGGCTCGACATTCAGCGAGGCTCGCCAAGCGCCAGGCTCGACATTTAGATGAGGCTCGCCAAGCAGCGAGCTCGACATTGAATGAGGCTCGCCAAGCAGGCTCGACATTCAGCGAGGCTCGCCAAGCGCCGAGGCTCGACATTCGATGAGGCTCGCCAAACAATGAGCTCGACATTTAACCGAGGTTCGCTCGACATTCGTGGGCTTCAGCGGCGAGGCTCGACATTTAGATGAGGCTCGCCAAGCAGCCGAGGCTCGACATTCGCACGAGGCTCGCCAAGCGCCGAGGCTCGACATTCGACGAGGCTCGCCAAGCAGGCTCGACATTCAACCGAGGTTCGCCTGGCGATCCAGCAGAGGTTCGCTCAGCAGTGAACCTCGACACTCAACCGAAGCTAGACGGTGCAAGCTTGAACAAGACTTGCTCAAGAGGCGAGGCTCGACCTCAACACGAGGTTCGCACATGAAACGGCTGGTCATGAGGCGAGGCTGCGGCATCGGTGTCGGCGAGGTTAAATGGATGCCGATGCTAGCGGCGTTCTTGTAGCGATCCGACCCATTGATTCGCAGCGTATGGCGACCTCCACGATCACTGCGGCGGCTGCTATCGTAACAAACGAGGCCATTGTCGAACACGCACTGCCGCTTGACCGCTCGCACGATGGGAGGGGTCATTAACCCTCATATGAGAGTGACAATAGGGGTCAGTTACACCCCTTAAGCCCACATAAATAGATGAAAAGCCCAACGAAGAAAGGGCTGGCTGGCTTTTTGGAGAACTCTTGGAAAATTCCACACTTGCGCACAAGTGAGATCAAGCTCCTCTTCAACAATCTCTAGATCATTCGCAGCCTTGATCTGATCGTCAACGGGAAGCAATCTCGACTTGAGCATCGAGTGAAGCATCCTCTCGCTACCAAACAACCCACCTCAAAAGAGAAGTCAAATCGACCTTCTCTTCCTCTGTAATCGAAGGAATTTGATTGTAACACATTCATTCAATCAATAAACATTTTTTCGACCCTACAGAGACATATGCATTGCTGCCGCCTCCTTTGTTGCAAGTTCAAACCCCTCCTACATAAATTATCAAGATTAAACGTCAATTGCAACATTGAGAAAAGATCTAAGAAAATTTAAAGAAAATTCAGAATAAATTCGATTAACAATTCTAAATAAGTTATAATTAAGTCTTACCACCAACTCGAGGTTTGCCTTCATCTTATCCTTATTTTTCTCATCAGCTTTATACCGATCACTGAAGTTAGCATATGCCAACTTTGCCTTTATGTTCATCGGCATTATTGATTTTTCCGTAATTTTATAAATTTATGAGACTTTGTCGTCATATTAAGCACGAAGATCTTTAAAAATTTTAAATAATATATACCGCTCGACAATAATCATCCTCCGTGATAGCATAGAGTGTGAACCCAAGTGGTGGTCATGTAACTTTTTCCTCTATTTATCGACCCTTCGTTGATTTGTTCTTTAAAAATTAAATATCGATAAAGTTACAATGAATGAAAATATCATGACATGTATATAGTATATCATAAAACTAACTCTGCGGCCTCGGTGTCCCAATACATGAGGAGAGCTGTGAAATGAAGCTTGTCAACCCTTTCATCAATGTTTAAAATCATTGCCAGGTCCTCAGTATACTTGTCATATGTTTACGTCTTAATTTGATGTCTCCACTGTTTGAGGATGGTTTCAACCTTAACATTAAAAACATAGTTCCAAGCCCCCGAAAGTCCTCAAGACAAAATATTCTGTAAAATATGCATGCATATTTTAATTCTGATAATACAATATCTATTGCTATTCAATAATAAATGAATAACATGAATAATTACCATAAGGTTCTTCCATATCTGCTCATATCTTGTCCACGGTAGTTCCTTAAAATTGAAATCTGGATTGACAATGCTTGCTCTCGTCACGAGAACCGATGTAACTATTAAATCTCGCCCAATCACCAATAGGCAATGCTTCATTATTCCAAATAATTGGCTTCTTTTGTTCATAACACCATTTATGGACCTTTCTTTTTTACATAACATTTTCTTTCTACATTTTCCCCTTTCTCTTCTCTTTTTAATTTTTACTATTAATTTTCTCAATAATCTTTTCTTTCTATATTTTCATCTCTAGAATCTTGATTTTTTTAAATAAAATTTTCTTTTCAAAGTTTCTCATAACTTCTCTCTTTTTATATTTTCTTTTGTTGAAAGAAAAAGTATGCCTACCTTTTCTTATGAGTCGTCGTTTTTAGCATTGAATTATATGTTGTCGTGATGATTTTCGTGTTGCTCCTTTTTGTTTTTAGGCTGGGCTTTCCTTCAAACTTTTTATTGATTTTCTTATTCATCATGATTATCTTCCGCTTCTTGCTTGAAGACCTTTTGCTCTTGAACTTGTTCAACTTGAATCAGTGGCTCCTCCTCTAATTCTTGGATCTCTTGAGCTTGCTCTCTTTCCTCTTGCAACTTTTTATGCTCTTCAATCTCCTCATTGTCTTTCTCTGAGCCTTTAGTTTCTTGGGTTTTCTTTTTCTCTTCCTTTACTTGCAAGTTTTCAAAGATTTGCAGTTTTTGAGTCATTACCTTCTCATTGTCTTTCTCTGAGCCTTTAGTTTCTAGAGTTTTCTTTCTCTTCCTTTACCTGCAAGTTTTCAAAGATTTGCAGTTTTTGAGTCATTACCTTTCTCTTGTTTCTAGTGGAATTTTTGTCGCAAATCCCATGCTTCTTTTGATGTTTTGGCAGAGGCAATCATTTTGAAGGTTGCATCATCAATTGTTTGATGGATAATAACTAACACCATTTGATCTCTTCTACAAAACACTCGAAGAACATCATTTTGACTTTGAGAAAATTTATTGTCTCCTTGTGAACTGACAATCTCCAAGTAAGCATTATTAACTAGTTCCCATAGATCAAGGGACTCGAAGACATACCTCAAAGTGATACACCAACGATCATAATTCTTGTCACAAAACTTGAGAATTGGTGGAAGGGTCATTCTTCTATTAGCGATATTTCTTCTCTCAATATCTAACGCGAATGCGAATTGATTTGGCTCAACAATGAGAACTTGTAGCAACGAGCAAAGTTTTCTAGCTCCGATACCAATTTAGTGGCAATAATTCTCTAATATCACAATATTTTATAGGAGCAGATAAAAGATAAAAATTATAGAGGAGATAAAATATCTAGAAGGAATATGAGCTTTTATTTATTTGGCCATATCTCTAATTAAATGACTACATAACATGGCTTTATATACCACCTAGAACACTAATATATTCATGACATTAATCCTCTTCAACATAACTCCTATGCAAATAATGACAATTATTCTCCATAACAATTTGTAACTCACATGACTCTTAATATCTAACTCCTCTAATTATGAAAATATTAATTTCTAATTAATCAAAATCAAATTTAGTTTCCAACAGTCACATCATGTATTTCATGATATGAACTTAAAAATAAACTCTTCGGAGCTGGAGGGTTGAGGAAAAAATTTTCTTTTCTTCTTCTAGCTTTCTGCTCCTAAACGAACCCATTCCCTTTTTTCAAAAGTCAAATTACAAAATTAAAACTGAAATTTAAACACCCACCTTAGAATGTTCTGGTCTTCTCCCTCCTTCCTTCATACTCTGATTTTTCTTTTTCTTTTTTTTTTGGGGTAGAAACTTTAAAGTTGTCTAATTTTTCCCTAAAAAAAGCTATCTAATTTTGTCTTTCATACTCTCTTTACATGTTGCTGCTGATTTATGAAACTTGTTGTTTTTGTGAATACAAAGTTGTCTAATTTTGACTTTTACACTCTCTTTCACATTACTATAGAATTATGTAAACCATTTTTCTTGTGAATGTGAGGTAACACACTTTTATTGAGTGGGTGAGTTATAGAGTTTAGTTTTGAAATGGCTTCCAACCAAATGTAGATGTTTACACCAATGATCTCCTCCCCCTCTCTCATTCTCTTGCTTTAAATTTAACTAGAAATTAATTTAATTTAATTAATATGATTAATGTAGATTAGTTTTTTTTGGAATATCAGACATTTAGTGCCATTTTACCCCATTCTCAAAGAATATAGGGATAAATTAGCAAGTAATCAGATTTGTGAGCAAGTCTGCAAATATGGTAAATTAATCGAGGTATATAGGCTAAACATCCTTCATCGTAATAGCTAATTGACCCGAATTAATTTTTTTTCCCCCAATTTTCCTTCAACCTAACTTTAGAAGATCCAGATCTGTTGATGCACGAATCAACCTACATGATTGAGTTTGTGAGATTGGACCCTTTCATAGAGGGCCCCTCGATCGGCTTTGATGACAAAAGTAGGTCTTCGCATCCGGGTGTAATTGCGTCTGTTTGGCTTGGCCTGAGATCACAGAAAAAGTGTCAGATTGACGATAGTGGGGTGTCCACCAACGCCCCTCCAATGCCTAAGCCAAATCCTTGATGAAAGATTATAAGCAACAAGTAAATAGGCTAGGGTTTTAGAGGAAGACGGCCCTTAACCTAGGTCGGCATAGTTGAGCCTACGTCAAAGGTTATTTCATCTTAAGTTCAATTGTCATTACCGTAGGTAGGAGGGATATTTGTATTGATTGCCAAGGGCAGTTTAGCCTCTACATGTGTCATCATCCTGACGGCCGAGTTTGTTGTGGTGTATAATTGGCCCTTGAAGTAGTTACTTGACCTGAAAAGTATTTACTTAGACGGCAAGTATTACCACGTGGCAATACCCCGTTGGCGTAGAATGGTACAGCCAACGTATGCGCAGATTGACCAGTTATGAAAGTCAACAATTAGATAGATTGGTTATTTGATTGATATCTCATCACATTGCATGTTGAGGATAAAATACGGTTCGAATTAATCATTTTTAATTAGGGCAAACAGTCATAGGAACTGGGCTAGATTGAGATAAGTCATAATAACTAACCTGTTGAGACCAGTATGCTGAGTGCGGATGTCCCACACTTTATGGAGTTAAAGTGTGTACCTAATTAACATGTCCTCTTGAAGTGGTCTGGCTAACCCAATTGTAAAATTTGGGTTGTATACATAACAGTGGCCTCCTACCCCCGAACTGATATGAAAACCCAAGTTGGGAGTAAATAAGATTTAAACTGAATCCACCTCAGCCATGATTCATCTAATATCCTTTAATCAAATGTGTGGCCGGGATTCTCGTTGTCATGAAGGTTTTTTACATAGTGTCTTTCAAGTTCAGCGAGATATTCTCCATAGTTGTCATGTATGCCATGGGGAATTGATTCTCTGATGTTTTTGCTAATTTCGTCAAAACCCACTTGATCCTTGACCATTTCCAAGGCCTTGATCATGGGGAACATTGTACGTCAATGTGAATGCCATAAATAATTGTGAACCCCCACAATTATCGCATCTCCTATTTATAAATAGGGTTGGCGGTTGTGGTTATCTGTGTACCCACAAGCTCTTGAAAGAAATCTTCCATTTCAAATAAATCACCATTTTCCAATATTAGAGACCATGTCTGTCAAAGGTTCAACGGTTTTTCCTTTTACCAAGGAATTTCCATCTTCTTCTTGGATGATTACCTCATTCCACAGCGAGAGAATGTTGTCACTCATCGTGCTGAGTGGTTTTCCATAGTTGGGCCATACCCCCTCATTACACTGCCCTTACATGGTGTGTGGTGTTTCATAACGAGGTCGAGTCTATATGTTGAGCAAGGGACGGAGGACTTTGGCCATATGCATCCATTTCTTTGGGACAAAAGCTCTTGAAGGAAAACAATTCATTTTTCCATCCAGCAAGCTTGTGCTCTCGGGATGAGTTCGATCTCTGGAGAGATCCACTCAACTTGGCCTTAAGGCTTGAGTGGTAGGAAAGCATTCTATCATGTGGACGGGCTTCATATGGCTGGGGTTCCTATTACCCCTATGCCTTCCTCAATGGGGTTTACATTTGGTGGAAGAACACCTTCTTACGCGAGTGTGCTACCGCCAGCAATTCTTTGATTTGCTATATGCACACTATTGTCAGCTGAACTCAATTTGGTTGATGAGATGCAGTTTGTAAGAGCTATTCCGCGCTTAAGGAACATGGTCTCTTGAGCCGGGTCGTGGGATGAGCTCTTTGCCTTTTACTACCTCCTTTGTGAAAGGTTCTTCATTTTGCAGATCGAGAGTAGGCCAACTTTCTTAAGGGAGAGTTGCCCTTAAATTTTTCCTCGACCTGGTTTTCAGAGAAAGTACAATTCTCGTCTGGGGGAAAAATCATGCTGATCTTTTGTTTTAGCTTACCGGCTTGGTCAATCCTAGTTCAGTGGTCAAAGGGACTGACTGAGTTTGCCCTGTGAGCCTAATCAGAATTTGGTTCATCCTCGTATCCTCTGCTGAGATCCGTCGAGCTGAGTCTTCTTCTGGCAGGAACTTTATAAGATCGTCTCGCACTAAAACTTCAAGAATTGTATCTTTTTCAAGGAAAATTGCCCTTATGTTTAAGATATTGTTGTAAACTCTTCGTAATGAGATTATTTCATCATTAATGGAAAGAAATTTTTCTCTATATCTTGCTTGCTAAATGGCTTGTGATTTATCCTTGTTATGGTACTTGAAAGATTTTTTTTTTCTAATTCCAATCTATGAGCTAGTGAGCTCAGTCCTCAACTATGCTCTTTCAACCGTCTTTTCAATCATCTCAAACTAGATCCAACTATTCATCACATCTCTATCGATCACTGTCACACCGCTATCTAGTTTCTGCCCATACCCTCCTAGAAATGACACTTATTTGCTTTGTCCACGTTCGAGCATCTTATGCACCCATACTCACAATTGCAGACCTTGGACCTTCCATCTCCATCAAGGGGTCCACATATTTACACCCATGAGATGTCACACTCCCAAGACAACAATCACTTTGAATGCATCTTTGTCCTTCAATTTTGGGCAGCGGTTGCCAAGCGATCCTTCCATCTTGCTTTCGACAAACTCCTCTATATATGTGCTCTATCCAACTCACAAACCCCAGCAACTAGGCTCTAATACCACTTTGTGGGGAATTGTGAAGCACATGTCGCGCACAAGTAGAGAGAACAAGCAACAAAAGAACAAAGCGAGTTTTCGTGGATTGGTCAAGTAATGCTATATCCATGGTCTCTCATCCATTATCTTCACAAACCAACACAACTAGAATAAGCAATACAAATGATACAAGTTTCAGACAGCAAACTTGAAAACCCTTGCACATCTCACATCTCTTAAGGAACCCGAATACCGATTACTCAAGAGCTCCAAGAGGACATCATCACCCATTACTTACTCATAGAATCAAAACAACGATCATTCAAAAGTTCTAAGAGGATCCCTCTCTCCACAAGAGGATGAGTTTCTCAACATTTACACACACCTTTCATAGGCTCGAAAAGAAGTTCAAGAAACATCTCATTAGCATTGTTTCATCTTCTACCATGCATTAGCCCTTCAAACCGACAAGATATTCGGTGAGGGCGGTCTATGGTATTAAATGTGCATCTAAAGGATGCCAACACTTTGATTTGTACAAGAATCTCGAAATCCAATGATCCAGGAGTGGACATTCATTTGGTGCACATTTAATGTCATGGATTCGGATGCATTTCATATTTTTCCCTTCAAACTTCCACCCTTTAATGTCATGGATTTGGTGCACATTTAATGCCATGGATTTGGAATGAATTCCCAAGGTGTTGGATATTCTCATTTTGATGTGAAGAAATCAAAGTATTGATATTTTGTTACTAAAAAAGGTATATTAATATTTTCACTCAGACGCCTTCAACCTTTTTCATCCAAATGTGAGTGGAGTACCAACCGCGAACGTTCTATATGAGGTTGACAAGAGATGTAAGAAACATTCACACACAAGATAATCTGCATGTACAGTGCAGTCAGTGTGGTGCTTTTAAATTTGATTATTAATTTGTTTTTGTTTTTTTTTCCCCTCCTCTTTTGAGGGCACAAATATTTTTTGGGACTTCTTGTGACTTTTATTCTTACATTACATGTTTGTCACCCTTTGGATTTGTTCTGTTAACGACTTAGTAATCAGGGGCCGTAGAACCTCACCGTTTATCTTAAAACAAAAAACCTAGGAATGTGAATCTTCCTAGCGTTATGAACCGATGCATCAAGTGCTATTGAGTTTGTCTTGTGTACACACATAAATACATCGTTGTATAAGGTAATAGAAACATTTGTTTTCAAAATCTTTGGTAAATCTTGAAAACCATAGTGTAGCACTGTTCTAATTTTCTTCTTAGTTTATATATGGGTTTAGGTACGTAACATGTGTATTTATTCTTGAAACAGATGATGCAACACAACTAGATACAGAGTTCCATGGTATGGTCAGGCGTTTGGAAGCCGTTATCCAAGTGTCTTCCATAGATACGTGTTTAGTAGGAAAGCAGTAAAGATGATCAATAATGCCAAGAGTTTGGAGGACACTATTCCCCAGATATAAGCCATAGAGTGGGTAACAAACGATTCGGGGAAGGCCTGGTGTGGATCTATGGTGGGTGGGGAATCTGAGCTTGAGAAGCTTCATGAACTTGCTGGTGGTGACCAAGTGACAACTATTGGGATCTATGGCATGGGAGGAGTAGGAAAACAAAACTCCTCGAGAAATTCTGTGAGCAGTCCCCTTTAAGGGATACTCATCAGATGATCTGGATTGACATGAAGGATTGTATTAATGTTGAAGATGCTCAAAAGGCTATTGCACGAGGGCTGAAATTACACTGGAATGAAAACCTGAACCAAAGGGCACGAGCTAACCACATATTCGAGTACCTAAAGGAGAATAGTTTTGTTCTGATTTTAGATAATGTATGGAAAGCAGTTGATCTTAAAGGTGTTGGAATTCCCATAACCGGAAGCCAAACAATGACTAAGGTCATCCTGGTGACAAGAAGAGAAGACATATGTCATAAAATGACATCAGAAAAGATACAGATCAAATGTTTGGAATGGAGCGAGGCTTGGAGTCTGTTTGTAGAGAAGGCAGGAAAGGAGCTCGTCGCATCTGACCAAGAAATAAAGGATCATGCTGAGATATTGGTGGAGAAATGTGGAGGTCTTCCATCTGCACTCATAACTGTCGGACAAGCTATGGCAACGCAAAGGACTCCAAGGGCTTGGAAGTATGCAATCAAGACACTAGAAGACAAACCACTGCAGATTCAAGGTATGAAAGAAGTTCTCTCTAGCTTGAAGCTCAGCTACGATAACCTAGCCGATAATAAATTGAGAACTTTTCTGTTATATTGTATCTTGTTGCCGGAAGGGTATGAAATTCATAAAGAAGATCATTGACTACTGTATAGGTGAGGGTGTTTTGGGGAGCATATTTATGGCATGGATGATGTCTATAATGAGGGATTCAGTCTTTGGATGATCTAAAGTCTGCATCCATGCTAGAAGCTGGCGGTGATTCGGAATGGATCAAGATGCATCCTATGATCCGTATTTTAGCGTTGTGGATTGAAAGTAGTACAGAGAACAAATGTTTGGTAAAAGCTGGAAAAGAACTGGATGAGGCGCCGGATGTTGATGAATGGAATCGGGTTGAAAGAATATCACTTATGGATAATAGCCTAACTACATTGTCCGAGAGACCAGAATCCCATTCTTTGCTAACCCTTTTCCTTAACCAGAATCCTTTATTGAAAATATGCAATGGTTTCTTCCAGTCAATGAAAAAGCTTAAAGTCCTTGATCTCTCCAGTACGGATATTGAGGAGGTTCCTGCTGAAATTGGGGCATTGACTCAGCTCCGTTACCTTGATTTCAGTGATACTGCAATCTCTTCATTACCGCAGCAGTTAGAAAACTTGGTCAATTTGAGATACTTTCTTTTGTCAGACACACCCTATCTCACAAGCATCCCCAAAGGGCTGTTCAGAAAGCTTTCAAAGTTGCTTGTTCTGAACATGTATTCCAGTTATAACGACTGGAGAGTAGACGAGGAAGGCTTTGATTTTGAAGGACTTCACTCCTTGAAATTGAAAGCACTTGGCATCACTTTAAATACATTAAGAGCCTTGGACAAACTCGCTGAATCTGCTCGATTGGCAAGTTGCACACGTCAGCTTGAAATAAGGTTGTGCCCAGGTCTGATAAGAGAACTTTCAACCGATGCCCTCGATAAACACTTCAAGGCTTTGACGAAGCTTCGACTACGTGAATTGGACATCGAGGAGCTTTCAATAGATCAGTCGTCCAAGTTCAACCTTCCAAACTTAACCGAACTATACCTAATTGAACTTCCCTATGCTAGAATGTTATGGAATAATGGGCGCCTCAAAAGCGTTAGGGTTTTGACAATTGATGATTGTGAAGAAATTAGAGAATTGATCCATTGCAACAATGAAGAAAGGTTAGGAGAGATCGATGTGCTACCTAACCTTTACGAATTGAATCTCTTTAACCTGCCAGAGCTTGAGAGCCTGAGCTGTGGAAGAAGATTATTGGCTTTTCCTTCCTTGGAAATTCTCCACGTGAGAAATTGTCCGAAGCTGAAGAAACTCCCACTACATGCAGAGAAGCTAAGAAGTATCTACTGCCAGAAATCATGGTGGGATAAATTGGAATGGCCAGAAGTTCATGATACAACAAATAGCTCCAAGTTTGAGCCCAA
Source organism: Asparagus setaceus (assembly GCA_012295165.1). Classification (NCBI taxonomy): domain Eukaryota; kingdom Viridiplantae; phylum Streptophyta; class Magnoliopsida; order Asparagales; family Asparagaceae; genus Asparagus; species Asparagus setaceus. The sequence goes on along the minus strand of CM022704.1, from coordinate 83,424,558 downwards.
CTTCATGTGGTATGTTGCTTGCTCTTTATTTGAGTGCATGGGTACGACCATGAGAGAGAGTAGTTTTGTAATTAAATTTTTATTATTCTGATGAACCTTTTTCAATTGTTTTGTCAGGACAACCGAAGAAATTGCACCAACCAATGAGGATGAGAACTCAGTGCTTGAGCAGCTTCAACAACTCGCTCTTGATGACGGTGTGAGCACCATTGGAATCTATGGGATGGCAGGTGTGGGAAAAACAAGACTCTTGAGGAAATTCTATAACCAGTTCCCTTTCAAAGATGATTATCGGATGCTGTGGATTGATATGAATGGCATTCACAATGTGGAGGAAGCTCAAGAGGCTCTAGCTAGAAAATTGAAACTTAGCAGGTATCAAAACAAAAGCAAAAAAGAGCTGGCTAGCTTCATAGGTCAGTCCCTAAAGGATAAAAAATTTATATTGATTTTGGATAATGTTTGGGAAGTGGTGGATCTCAATGGTGTAGGAATTCCCAGTGCTCCACATCAAGCAAACCATAAGGTCATACTTGCAACACGACTAGAAAATATATGTGATAGCATGGAGTCCACTAAGGTCCAGATCAAGTGCTTGGAGAGTAAGGCAGCTTGGAGTTTGTTTGTGGAGAAGGTAGGAAAGGAAATTATTGAGTCTGACCAAGAGATAGAGAATCATGCTAAATTGTTGGTGAAAAGATGTGGTGGTCTACCACTAGCACTCAGAACTATTGGGCGTGCTATGGCAGGAGAAAGGTCTCCAAAGATGTGGGAAACTGTAGTCATGGCCATTAAAAACGAACCCCTTAAGATTCAAGGTATGAAGGAAGTTCTGTCTTGTTTGAAGCGTAGTTACGACAATCTTGCTGATGATAAATTGAGAAAATGTCTCTTATATTGTGCAATGGTCGGAGAGTTCTTGTATATTCGTAAAAGCTCAGTTACAAATTTCGCTGTGTGTGAAGGGATTTTGGCTGACAATCTCTTTGAGGGAAGTCACTTGTATAACGAGGGTTATAATCCTATTGATGTTTTAAAGGCTGCATCATTGATAGGGGCTGCCTATGACTCAGACTATGTTGAGATGCATCCAATGATCCGTGTTTTAGCCATGTCGGTTTCTGGTGACAAATGGCTGCTAAAATCAAGTGAAGAATTGACAGGGGCACCCTATGCTAATGGATGGACAGTGGCTGAAAGAATTTCACTCACGTGCAACAACATAAGAACATTGTCGGTTGGGCCAAATTGCCCTTCTTTGATAACCCTTTTACTCAGCTACAATCCTCTAGAGGAAATATGTGATGGTTTCTTTAAGTCTATGAAAAACCTGAGAGTCTTAGATCTGTCCAGCACTTCCATTCGGAAGGTTCCAGAAGAAATAGGGGAATTGATTGAACTTCAGTACCTCAATTTGTATAATACGAAGATCGCTTCTCTACCACGAGAGTTGGGAAATTTGGTCAAATTGAGGTTCCTTTCATTGTCAGACATGAAATATCTCACAAGCATTCCGGATCAGTTGATCGCAAAGCTCATTAATCTGCAATTTCTTCACATGAACAGTAGTTATAATCGCTGGAAAGTGGACACATCGGGAGATGGGGTTGGCTTTGAAGAACTTTACCACTTGCATCAACTAAAAACACTTGGGCTCAGTGTGAATTCATTAGATGCATTGCAAAAGCTGGTCGGATCACCAGCACTAGTCCATTTAACGGTTGACCTTGAAATAGGTTTTTGCCGAGGTCTAACTGTCCTTTCAGCTGTAATCCTGGGGAAAGATTTCAAGGCATTGAAACATCTTTGGCTCCAACAATGCAGCGACTTGGAGTTGCTAAGTGATGACCCTAGGAGTGTAGGGTCCAACACTCTTCTAAACCTCAAGCAGTTGACGATTGATGGTTGTAGAGAAATAAAACAATTGATTTACTGTGATAATGAGCCCATTAAAGAGGAGGAGGAGGAGGAGGAGGAGGAAGAAAGGTTTAGAGAGATCAACATTCTACCTAATCTTAAACGATTAGAACTCTTTCGCCTGCCAAACCTGAAGACTCTAAGTTGTGGAAGTAGACCACTGGTCTTTCCTTCTTTGGAAATTCTCGACGTGATTGATTGCCCCGAGTTGAAGAAGCTTCCACTCCGCGCAGAAAAGCTAAAGTGTATCTATGGTCAGTTATCATGGTGGGATGGATTGGAAGGACAAGAATATAATGACAATATCAAAACCAGGTGTCCATCTCTCTTTGTCAGGGAATACAGTTAATCAAGGTACGTATGCTATTGAGCTGTTGTCCTCATGATCTCTCTTCAGCATATGCAACTATTATCCTTTGCAATTTACATGTATTCTTCTACCAATTTTTCTTTTATCCTTCTGGATGAATTGCACCAAAAAAATAAAATAAAATAAAATAAAAGTCCTCCTGGCAATTTTTGAGAAAAGCAAAAGAACCAATAATCATTTACCAACACGATACTCTGCTATCTTAAGGTTAAAACTATTGGAGTTTTAAAATTTCCCATACAAGTGAAGGACTGAAATCTGACAGTTAGAAGAATTTAGGGGGAAGGTACTGTCTTCTTCTTTAGGATTGGTGAAATTAGGGCTTTAGAAGAATTAAAAACCCAAATCTCTTCAATAAAACAAGGCAATAAAAGATTATAATTTTGAAATAGGATTTAGAACCAGAAAAAGAAGGAACAGAGTCTCAAATTTTCTCGGCCAGAACAATGTTAGAAGAAGCAAATTACAGAGGTGAAGAACTTGATGATCATTTTTTGTATGCAATAATTAATTATGTTTGAGGTTTGATAGAAAACTCATAAAAAGCGGGTCTGTCAAGGAATTAATGTACAGTTAGATAGTTTTTGTTATTTTTGGGAAGAACACCCTAACGTTTTGATTAATATAGTACTATTACTATGACAGAAATAAAGTTTTATCAAATATGAAATATGTAAAGTTCGATACATGAATTCCAAATTTTGCTAGTACACAATAGCTTGTAAAGTTAAGAATGATTTTCTGAGAGCTTTTCTACTCAACTTAAAAGACACCTCCTCGAATCCTTGAAGACATTTTTTTTTTAACATAAGGGCTCATTTAGGTCATTAGGTGTTAACTTTGATTTTATTTCTGTTTGATGAGATTTATTTCTATAAGATATTTATTCTTTGTGGACTCCAAAAAGTGTTTATTCTTTCTCCTTTACTTACCACCTTCATGTTTATGTTTCTGTTGTTAGGGTGAGATGGAAAATGATTCAATTTCATCTATACAAAAAAATATAGGATAAGTGCCATTCACCTAAAATATTTGTGATATATTTATTAAATTTTTACTAGCCTTCTTTATATTACAAGTTCTGTTAGATTTCTAAGCTGGTGTATGACTCAGGCATCTATCTAATCCTATCTTGAGGGACCTGAAGGTGAGAAATATGAAGAAGTATTCATCTGGTGTATCCACGACAAACTTGATGCTATAGTATTTACTCTGATGTTTTTTCAATGGAAGCGCATTGACGAGGACAGAGTTATTGTTGAAGATTCTCATTATCTTGAAGATTATATGATGAGGAAATCAATTCTCCATGGTCAATGCAGTACTTTTGGTATCTCTATTAAAATAGTAGGCTGTATGTAATCGGTAATGGGATTCCCCTCTTTTCCTTTTTAACAAATATCCATGTAATAAATATATTGTATTTATACCCTGTGGTGAACCCAGGGGAAGTCCCATGAAAATAAGACACAGGTTTCACCACCGTGGATGTAGGCGAACCTCATGAACCACGTAAATCTTTGTCTCATATTCTCTCTTTCTCTTTTGTTTCTTCTTACAATTATGTTTATCTTGACCATATCCCTTCAATAATGAGAACTTGTATATCTAGAAGAAAATTGCTTGCCTCAATAATGAAAATTGCTTGCCTCAATTAAACATAAATACCTTGAAGCAGGGGTTTCTCTTAGTTGAAGAAGACAGCTCCAGCTTCAGTATGTACCAAGAAATTGAAGCCTGCATTTAGAAATCAGTTCTCAAAATATTGATAGTTAACAAGTATGTTTAGAATTAGAAAAGTATCCAATTTGACCAAATATCAAACTATTTAGCAAAGTAGATGAACCCATGGCGACATCCTAGCAGCACAACGAGTACAAATCCTATCAGCCTCGTGTGAAGGGCATTTTCATAATTATCCTGAAACATGTGTGGTGTAGATTTACCCGCATAGGCTTTGTTCGATAGTAATATTCCTCCACCTATGGGTGGAAACGAACCAAATAATTAACAAATAGTTAGTTAATTGTTTGATATTTATCGGTCATATTCGATTCAAAGTTCATTTACCACTAAACAAATAATATTTAGTATTCGAGTTCATTAATGGATAGAATATAACCGGATGTATATTCGATTAGTTTGCTTATCAAATATTCATTTAAAATTGAGCACTCATAATTTGTATTGTTACGTATGCATAAGATGTTATATCTTCAATCCACTTATATGTTTTACTTAAGTTCTATATACTAATCTTGAGAGCTTTAAAAATCTTAAATAAGTTTTTCTAATGAAATATTCGGATTAAATATATATACATCATCACTATAAAGAAATAATTATCATTTATGAATTTAAATACTATTTAAAAATTAAATTCTTTAGCCGAATAAATGTACTTTTACATTCAATAAATATTCGTGAATATTCATAAATATTTATCAAATACATAGTATTCGAGTTCGAATTCAAAAACTCCAGATATGGATATTCGAGTTTGGGTTCGAATTCGATAATTTTGGCAAATACAAATACGAACATCTTAGTATTTGATTTGATTCATTCGTTTACCACCCCTATCCACCACTTAAAACTATTTTGTAGATGAACCCATAAACGAAGGAAAATAACAAAATAACCCAGTCGTTTCTTCCCTATTCAATACTACTCCCAGCAGCTAATGGACAAAGAAACCCTGAACATCTTGAAATAACACAACTCTTTGAGCTTTCTCGTGTTTCGTACTTGATAGAACAAGTATTCACCCAGAACTCCAAAAGAAGGTTAATTTACATAAAATCCCCTTGAAGTTTGCATGATTAGCAGAAAATCCCCCCTAAGCATTTAAAAGTTAAATTTTACCACCCAGCAGCGATCTTCTATTTTATACAATAATCGGTCAAAGCCATTTTTCTCATTTTCTTGTGTTGCAAGCAATCAAAAAATTAGGGTTTAGAATGAAGAAAGAAGAAGAGAGAGAGAGAGATTTAGGAGAAAATGGGTTTTATCCAATTTGTAGCTGCGAAGACGAACAGGGCGACATCCTAGCAGCACCACTTAAGAGTACAAATCCTATCAGCCTCGTGTGAAGGGCATTTTTATAACTATCCTGAAACATGTGTGGTGTAGATTTACCCGCATAGGGCTTTGTTCTGATAGGAATTGCTCCACCTATGGGTGGAAACGAACCAAATAATTAACAAACAGTTCGTTAATTGTTTGACCAAATTATTCTGGCCATATTCGATTCGAAGTTCATTTACCACTAAATAAATAATATTTAGTATTCGAGTTCATTAATGGATAGAATATAACCGGATGTATATTCGATTCGTTTGCTTATAAAATACTCGTTTAAAATTTGAGCACTCATAATTTGTATTGTTACGTATGCATATGACGTTTTATCTTCAATCGCTTATATGTTCTCCTTAAGTTCTATATACTAATTTTGAGAGCTCTAAAGAATCTTAAATAAGTTTTCCTAATGAAATATTCGGATTAAATATATATACATCATCACTATAAAGAAATAATTGTTATTTATGAATTTAAATACTATTTGAAAATTAAATTCTTTAGCGGAATAAATATACTTTTACATTCAATAAATATTCGTGAATATTCATGAATATTTATCAAATACCTAGTATTCGAGTTCAAATTCAAAAACTCCGGACATGGATATACGAGTTTGGGTTCGAATTGATAACTTTAGACAAATACAAATCTGAACATCTTAGTATTCGTTGTGATTCGCTTGTTTACCACCCCTATCCATCACTTAAACTATTTTGTAGATGAACCCATAAACGAAGGAAAATTACAAAATAACCCAGTCGTTTCTTCCCTATTGAATACTACTCCCAGCAGCTAATGGACAAAGAAACCCTGAACATCTTGAAATAACACACCTCTTTGAGCTTCCTCGTATTTCGTACTTGATAGAACACGTATTCACCCAGAACTCCAAAAGAAGGTTAATTTACATAAAATCCCCTTGAAGTTTGCATGATTAGCAGAAAATCCCCCCTAAGCATTTAAAAGTTAAATTTTACCCCCCAGCAGCGCTCTTCTATTTTATACAATAATCAGTCAAAGCCAATCTAGAGCGAAATGCAAATTTCAGGAAGAACGTTGTTCACAGACCTCTTTTTATGGGCGCGAAGACGACGAGAGGACGGCCGACCGCGAGAGAATTGAGTATGAAGAAGATGAGGCAAAAGAGATTAGCAGGAAAATAGATTAGGGCTTTTGGGATTTCCAATCGCAGAAATTAGGGTAAAAAGAGACGTATTCGTGGGTGTCATTATCGCAGTAATTGGGGAAGAAAAAATTGAGGGCAGGTTTGCATAAAAGTCCTTTTCAAATTTATTTTTAAAATACAAGTACCCTAAGCTCTCTGTTTAAAATCCATCTAATTTTCGAAGAATTACATGATACGTGGCAGTATGAAATTCTCATTTTCATATATATATATATATATATATATATATATATATATATATATATATCCTCCTTTATATAGGAAAGAGAAATTGGTAAAAATCCCTAGATGCACCATAAAATGCCATGTGTACAAAACGTCTTGAAGTGTTAAATCCCTAATAAAAAAATATTATATATCCCTCTATCCTATTAGAAAATGACATGTGTACAACTAATTCCACCTTCCCGAAGAATTCTTATCAAATTAAAACTATTCATGTTCATAATTAGAAAATTTTACCCATAAAAATTAGAAAACTCTAATAATCAAATCTTTGTTAATTCTAATCAAGTCAAAATAATTAATAATTAAAAATTCAAAAAATTGTCATAGAGCCCTTCTTAATTTTTAAAGAGTGAATTCAATAACTGCTCATATCTTTATGATTTAGCACTAAACCCCCAAAAATTTGAAACTCACAGAAAACCCCCAAAATATTTTTTTTTTTTTTGCACTTAACCTCCATAAATGGGGTTATCTTATATTTTTTTTATTGACAAAATTAACCCTCAAGACCATTACATACCCCTCAAATCATTTGTGTTTGCAAGTTAACCCATAAAATAATAAATAATTATTAAAAATATAAAATTACAAATAGCTTCCTAAAAATCTAAAATCACAAACAATAATTAGAAAAATTTGAAGGATACAAACAATTTCCTTTAAATTACTAAAATTATAGAAAATTCCTGAACAAATTAGGATATTACAAATAAACCCTTGCAAATTTAAAAATTATATATAGCCCCTAAAAAATCTGAAATTGAAAACAAAACCCTAAATATGTAAATATTACAAAAGACTCAAAAATTCTAAAATTATACATGACCCCCAAAATTTTATAAATTACAAAGAACTCCTAGAAAAAAATAAAAACTACAAACACACCTGGAAAACTCTAAAATTACAAACATTTTGAAAAATTGAAAATTTGAAACAAACACACGAAAAAATATGAGAATTACAAAACCCATAAAAATAACAAATGACAAATAACGTAATGAAAAATCTGAAATTATAAATAGCCGCCTAAAAAATTAAATAATTTGTAAATAGACCATTTAAATTAAAAAATACAAAGAACCCAAAAAACCTAAAATTTTAAAAGTTACAAGCAACCCCCAAAAATCTAAATTTACAAACACACCCCTTTAAAATTTAAAAATTATAAACAACCACTTAAAAAATCTAAATATTACAAACAAACCTCTCAAAAATTTTTAAAAATTATAAACATCCATTATTAGGAGTTTTCTGCTAGAAGTTATTGGGGATTAGGTGACAAAACATAAAACTTATTGGAATATTCTCCAAAATGTATTGGGAGTATTTTGGTCATTTAACTATGCATAAATTAATGATGTTAATTTTGAGGGTTTTGCCAAAAGATATTAGGGCTTATTCAGAGTTTCAAAGATATTAGAGATTTAGTTCCAAATACCAAAACTGATTTGGGATTTATCAAATTTTCTCATAATTTAGCTTTAAATTTTTTCTATACATAGCCCCAAATTGTATGCATTTTAAATTTACATAAGCCATGATAATTATAAATTTTCCTCCAAATTATTTTAATTCCTCAAATTTATCCCTCACTTAGCTTTAGTCAAAAATTCCATCTCAGGCGAAACACTAAGCTAATTATATATATATATATATATATATATATATATATATATATATATATATATATATATATATATATATATATATATATATATATATATATATATATATATATATATATATATATATATATATAGTAAAGCTCAATAAACTCAAGTGGATAGGAGCACTTGTCCACTAAATTTTTTATCTCTTTATTATGCTTTGAGATTTGTGCTACACATCAATGTTATATTTGAGATTTGTGTCTTCATTTGTATCACATGCTAGCACAAATCTCAATGCAAAATCAATGGATAAAAAGTTGGTGGACAAAGAGCTCCTTCCACTTCGGTTTTATGAGCTTTACTCTATATATATATCGATTATAATGCGTGCTTTGCACATGAGCGATACATGTTTTAAGTTTTGAATTTTTTATTTAATAGTAAAATTATGTGTGAATAAATAAAATTGTATAATAAGATTGCTTAAAAGAAATGTATGAATTAATTATTATTGTATAGTTATTGTAATTGAATGTTTTTCTTATAATGATGGTCTAGTGTTAACCATTTTTAAATAAGTCCCCAAATCTAAAATTGTTCTTAAATAAAACTATCAATTCTATAAGTTCACTTAAATATGCCCTCCAACTTGAAAATTTTAACTTTACTCTAAGTTAACTAGTTTGCATTAATCTTGCTAGCATTTTCTGATGTTCCTAGATAGTTATTGTAGGCATCAAAATTCTGAAGAACCTCAAATATGACTAAATCATGAGAAGATCGAAGGACAACGTCGTCGAAATCTCAAGAAGCCCAACACAGGGAAGATTGTGTCTGCTTCTGATCTTGAGACACTTATGTGCCTCGCCACTAGCGAGACACCTTGATGTGTCTGTGGCGAACACTTGTGTGTGTCTCGCCCGCAGCGAGACACCTTGATGTGTCTCGGCTGTTGGCGAGACACTTGTGTGTGTCTCGCCACGAGCGAGACACCTTGATGTGTCTCGCAACTAGCGAGACACTTATTTGTGCCTCGCCAAACACGAGACACCCAGAATACTTAAAACGAGCTCTTGAAGGATCTAAATCAATGCTGGTGGGGCCCAATTGACTTTATCAGCGCAAAGAGACGTTCAGCTACTTCAATGGACGGTTATACGCTGAAGATAAGCCCACTAAGTAATTCTAGGGCATTTAATCGTGCCTAAAAGCAAGAAAACCGTTCTACGGCGGTGGAGGGCGACGCCTCGCCGATGTTGGCGACCCATCCTACCTGTAGCTAGCGAGGCGACCTACAACTACCTCGCCGGTGGCGAAGCGGCTTAGCGAGGCGCTCGAGCTGCAGCGTAGCGCAAGTGTCCTGCACTTATGACACTTGTGTTTCTTCAGAGGACACGTTTCCCAAAGATTATAAATACCCTCCTACGTCCACTTGGGCGGGGTCGGCCATCAAAAGGGGCAATCGAGAGATCCAAGCTTAGGAGTTCAAGAACACGATCCACCGCGGAGATTCCTCGAGTTTAAGCTTTGCCTTAATTCTTGAGAAGAGTAGATATCTTACCTTGCTAAGATATTTGCTTAAGTTCTTATTTCCTTTGCGAAGCATCAACTAAACCCGTCGATTCGGCGATCATTTCGGTGGTCCACGGTTAGCGTCCGGCGAACAAAGTCCCACGAAAATAGGAGATTTACACTTGTAGCGTCTTTTGTTCGAGTTTGTAAGAGTTATCTAATTTCTTTGTAGCGAGAACCAAAAGTGTAATTTTCTCAAGTTTTACAAATGGAACCAACTTCGACCCAAACGATGGCGACGCGGTTGGGCAACGGTCTCGGCAGATCGTTGTGTGACCACTTGCGATCAGTGACACCATGGTTGATGGAATAGACTACTTCTTGATCAAGCCAAATTGAAGAATATCTCTCCTCTTCCTCATCAAAGTCCTCCTTATCCCAAACATTGGAGGATCTCATCCCCTAAGAGGAGGTTCGTTACGTTGTGATGCAGCGATTTTTGTTAAACTGCGGCGAGGCATTCCCCTCTCAACAAGATCTCAACTGATATGGCGAAGAGAGCTCGCCAAAGACGGCGTCAAAAGATGGCTCGTCAATTAGCCAAGGCCACGGAGTCGACGGATGGAGTTCACTATCGACGAACTCACATGATCAAAGCGTCAACAAACTCTGGCGCTTCAACCCGTCGGCCTCACGCCAGGAAGAATGGATTCTTGTCAAAGGACCGATTGACAAGGAAGGAAGCGGCACTCAAAAGCGTGCAGCTGCTTTCGAAACGCGTCTTGTTGTTCGCAAAGGCGCCAGAGTCAAAATCAACCCGACAATCGGCTCAAAATGCGCCAAGCATGGATCCGAAGTCGACATTAAAATCGGCTCAAGAATCCGCCTCGCCAACAACATTCAGCCGAGGCGGTGTTGGCGCCAGCGGTAAAGCGGTCGAATTTTCTCGCCAACAGCCGAGGCGTGTAAACGACCGAAGCGCCTCGCCAGCCATGGCGATCTTCCATGCCTTAGCGAGAAAATGGGCTTTTCGCGCTTTCTTCCACTTCTCGGTGAGGTATCAACCGTTGAGTCCGGAAATCCGATAACCGGTGTTTAGTCGTCTTGGTCCACGGCCGGAAATAAAGGCAAGGTACCGGAAGAAACGTTTGGATTATCCAATTCGTAAGAGTCCCGAACAAGCTAAAATATCTCGTGTCTCTAGAATTCCAATTGCATCTCGTTTGAGCATCCCACAAGGTCCACGAGTCCGCGAGAAGAATAAGTTGAGGCAAGTGACTCGCAAAATCATGAGAGATGACCGGACTCGTGATTCATACGAAGCAACTTCGATGACGGCAGCCGACGGAAGTTGTCTCTCAAGTCAAAGAGTCGGCGTCCCCAAAGAAGACGTCCTCCATTAAGGACAACGTTACACTTGGGGTGAAAGTGCAATTTGTAATAACCACACCAACCATATCATCAGCAACACACCTAAAGAGGACGATCGACGAAATAGATTGTTCTTGCTCGTGTGCAAAATTGATTAAGACGGTTATCGGGATGTGCCCGTTCGAAGTCGAACGCCACCCACAAAGAGCTTCAGATTCAAACGGCTTTCCCGCCGCCATGAACGAAAACTAAGCCACAGTCAAGACGACGTCGAAGAAGAAAGAGATCATCCATCCGGTTTGATGAGCGAAGTGACTATCAACATGGTGAACAAAGGAAAGGACCGCGACGGATGCGATCCCGACTTCACTCCGGAGGAAAGGTTGGGTCTCGATTCTCAAATAATGTCTCTTACAATTGCGAGCTGCTCAACGCATCGACTATAGAAGGATGCATGAGGAAAGTCATCTCGATGACGAAGCTTCGAAATCAATTCGGCGATAGCTTCCGATGACACAATGTCAAGTGTTGGTCGCCATCCTAGAGAAGCTTTTGCAATTACTCCTGAAACCTTAGCACAAATGTTACAGGAAGCCTTAGCTAAACAACGTGAAGAGCTTAAGGCCGAAATGAAAACGAAATGGAGCTAGCCATGCAACAGATGAGGGAGTTGCAAACCCATACTACAGACAACGGGTCCGGCCAACGACGGATCTAGTCAACAAGGTGGAGCTATCAATCATGATACCCTTAATGTCAAGACAATGATTCGAGGTAGATGAACACATTTTGATCAACCACGAATTAAAGCCGACTGTGTTCAAGATGTTCCAATTCCTCCTATTGGAAGTAATCCAAAACAAGGGAGGATGACGGCTAAAAGATGAAAGAGCTTGAGGATAAAATCAATGCTTTGATATCCCATCAGAAAAGGACGGTATTCGTCCGTATCCTAGGGAGTGGGATTCAATTCCTTACCGCCGAAATTCAATTTGATCAACTTCACGCCATTTGACGGAGAGGGTCACCTACACAACACGATTTACTTCAAATCACATTTGGGGTGATCTCAGAAATGAGCCTTTGATGATTCGGTCATTCGTTGGTACCTTCATGGCCGATTGGTATTGAAGACTCAAGGCCGGAGTATTAATTGGGAGGACATGGAAAGTTCGTTCTCAAGAACTTCTTCGATGACGACACCGGTCTCGATTGGAACCCTCTTGGATGAAAGCGTAAGAATGGGGAGACAATTAACACTTTCATTAAACGTTTCCGTAATAAGGCCATTAACTGCAAAGATCCAATCATCGAGGAATTCATATTAGGACGTGCCACAATAATCTTTCCATTGATCTGTTGGAAGTCATGGGGTCGCCCCGCCAACTACATGGAAAGATCTGAAAATACGAGGAGAACAAAGAACGTTTCTCGAAGGAAGAAAGTTGAAAGAGAAATGATCGCTGATCCTCGTAAATTTTTCTCTCGTAATAGAGGAAAGGCATCTGTGGATCTTGTTGGTCAAACGTCGCAACAACGACCGCCAAAAACTTCTAAATCGAATTCCACAGACATATTCTTTCGAGAGACGAAGAAGTTCCACCATCTTCAAACACCTTCTTGATAACAACAAAATCAAGTTGCCTCCGATTACAAATCAAGAGGAGGTGACAAGACTTTGACCCTAAATCGTAGCGCACTACGAGGATCCTCCATCCTACTAAGGATTGCTTAGCTCTCGCCATCATCCAAGCCTTGTCGGCCGCGCCTTAACGCAAATAAGCCGAATGAGGAATTCCTCCATGAGTACAAGAGGTTAAAGCGCTCCTCCTTCTTACTCCAATAAGAATATGAGTATAAACTATTCTAAATGAATGCAACCCGTTTTGCAAAGAAAGCCGGGGTGGATAATCTATGAGCGAGGTCCACCTCCACATTGAGCGATCAAACCTTCCTACGTTAGGATTGTCTCAAAATTCCTATCCGGTCAAACCTTCTACGCTTAGGACCACAGTAAAATCCCCTCTCGATTCCTTCCATGAACGAGAGGTCCTCCACATTGAGCGATCAAACCTTCTTACGCTTAGGATTGTCTCAAAATTCCTATCTGGTCAAACCTTCTTATAGTTAGGACCACAATAAAATCCCCTCTCGATTCCTTACATGAACGAGAGGTCCACTTCAGATTGAGCGATCAAACCTTCCGATAGTTAGGATTGTCTCAAATATCCGCTCGGTCAAACCTTCCTACAAAGGAGGACCACGGTCAAAATCCCTTCTTGATTCCTTACATGAACGAGAGGTCCACTTCCAGATTGAGCGATCAAACCTTCCGACAGTTAGGATTGTCTCAAATATCTGCCTGGTCAAACCTTCCTACAGTTAGGACCATAATCAAAATCTCCTCTCGATTCCTTCCATGAACGAGGTCCACTTTCTAGATTGAGCGATCAAACCTTCCCGGCAAGAAGGGTCGCCTAAATTCCTATCATGGTCAAACCTTCCTACAGTTAGGACCATGGTCAAAATCTTCTCTCGATTCTTTTTATGAATGAGAGGTCTACTCCAACAAAGGGTTTGTTTTCGCCCCAAGAGAAAACACAAACAAGCTGCAATAGTGACTGATGTTTCTCAAGGCATCTCAATTACAACCCAAGTGGTGATTTTCAAGATGAAGATGATTAGTCCAAAATCGACTTTGACATTTTAATCCATTCAAATACAAATGCAACAGTTATTGAACTCAGAATATGGATAGCTTAATGGCCAGCCAGGTTCAAGAAACTCGAAGCAAAACATGGGCCTCTTCTACAAAGTTCAACGTTGAAACGTACAAGCATCTTATCCAAAGTATTCCGCACTTCGATAAAATACGAGGAGTCCGAAAACTTTGGAGGGGGTATCTGTAGGCATCAAAAATTGCTGAAGAACCTCAAATATTGCTAAATCATGAGAAGATCGAAGGACAACGTCGTCGAAATCTCAAGAAGCCCAACAGGGAAGATTGTGTCTCGCTACGTTAGACACTTATGTGTGCCTCGCCACTAGCGAGACACTTTGATGTGTCTCTCTCAGCGCAGACACTCTCGTGTGTGCCTCGCCATAACGAGACACCTTGATGTGTCTCGCCGGCATGCAGACACTTGTGTGTGTCTCGCCACGAGCGAGACACTTGATGTGTCTCGCAACTAGCGAGACACTTATGCCTCGCCAAACACGAGACACCCGAATACTTAAAACGAGCTCTTGAAGGATCTAAATCAATGCCGTGGGGCCCAATTGACTTTATCGGCAGAGACGCTCAGCTACTTCAATGGACGGTTATACGAAGATACGCCCACTAGGCGTAATTCTAGGCATTTAATCGCCTAAAAGGTGAAAACCTACGGCAGCTGGAGGGATCGACATCGCCGCCACCGGGCCGAGGCAACATACCGCTCGCCGCTAGCTAGGTAGCCACACCGCCGCCAGCGAGCGAGGGTACTAGCGAGGTGCTCGAAGCCAGCTAATCAAGTGTCCCGCACTTATGACATTTGTGTTTCTTCGAGGGCACGCTTTCCCAAAGATTATAAATACCCTCCTACGCCCACTTGGGCAGGGGGTCGGCCATCAAAAAGGGGCAATCGGAGATCCAAGCTTCCGGAGTTCAAGAACACGATCCACACGGAGATTCCTCGAGTTTAAGCTTTGCCTTAATTCTTGAGAAGAGTAGATATCTTACCTTGCTAAGATATTTGCTTAAGTTCTTGTTTCCTAAGCATCAACTAAACCCGTCGATTCGACGATCGCCGCCTCGGTGGTCCACGGACACGGCCCCTAAGACAAAGTCCCACGAAAACAGGAGATTTACACTTGTAGCGTCTTTTGTTCGAGTTTGTAAGAGAGTTATCTAATTTCTTTGTAACTGAGAACCAAAAGTGTAATTTTCTCAAGTTTTACAAATGGAACCAACTTTCGACCCAAACAGTTATACTTGATACCTGCAACATATCGTAATAGTTACTTCTCATTATAATTATTTAATAAGGTAAACTACAGTAAACCCTTATGAACTTTCAGCCCATATGAACTTTCAAATGACTTTTCTGTTTCAAAGAAGTCCCCCAATAACTTTCTGAATTTTGCAGATAACCTCTATAAATTAGAACCAGAAAATGGCATTAAAAGGCATTTTGAAAGTTATTGGGGGTTTGGTGTAATTTATCTAAAGAATATTGGGGGCTTTCTACAAAAGTTATTACGGTTTAGTGTGATTTCGAAAGTTCATATGGTCTATTTACTGCAAAATGCTGAAAGTTCATGGGGTTTATTGCAATTTACCTTATTTAATATTATAATTCTTAGTTCAAGTAATACTATTAAAATAATTATATTGTCTATATACTATAAAAATTTTATCTAATTAATTTTTTAATTATGCTCTTAGATAATTTAGTACTATAAATATTTTATAATTTTTCATTATACTATCGTTAACAATTAATAGTACTATTATTAATATTAAATAATTTTTTAAAAGGTTAGTTTTCAATCATTACCAAGTATAGATTGTTTAGTACCATGTAATAATATTTGAGAAAATACTCTAAAAATAATATTAAATTATTTATTTAATTTATTTAATAATATAATACTAAATGAATAGTGTAATTCATTTATGTAACATTATTAAAATAATTACACTATTTATGCCATTCAAAATTTATTCTATTTATTTTATTGCTCATTGAATTATAGTATAATTCTTAATAGTATTTCATAATATCTATTCTATTTATACTATTATTTTAATTATTTTTATAATTCATAAATAATAAGTATAATAATTTAATTGGTTACTACCAATAATTGTGTATACTTATTTATAAATTATTTTATTTTATTATTTTAAAACAATTAATAGTTATAATATTATTGATGATTATAATTATTTAGGAAGGTGAGGAGGTGCATAATTAATAAGAGGTTATATTTATTTAATGAAAGATTAATTAGTGATAATGGCATAGTTATAATTTATCAAAATTTGAGAGGGCAAAAAAATTAAAAGTTTTATCACCCCAATCCTCTTTTTATAGTTTATATATATATATATATATATATATATATATATATATATATATATATATATATATATATATATATATATATAT
Source organism: Asparagus setaceus (assembly GCA_012295165.1). Taxonomy (NCBI): domain Eukaryota; kingdom Viridiplantae; phylum Streptophyta; class Magnoliopsida; order Asparagales; family Asparagaceae; genus Asparagus; species Asparagus setaceus. The sequence continues at coordinate 83,408,127 of CM022704.1, read as the reverse complement.
ATATATATATATATATATATATATATATATATATATATATATATATATATATATATATATATATATATATGAGAGAGAAATGTAGGAACTTAGTATAAGTACAAATTTTATCTTGATAGTGAGGTGTCTCCGTTCACCATCCTCTCAATGTGTGAATCTGGGTCCCTCATTTGAATGAGTGGATGGAAAAGAGTCACCTCACTACTAAGTACAAATATTTGTGCTTAGTATCAAGTTCCTCCATATTGTTCTCTCTCTCTCTCTCTCTCTATATATATATATATATATATATATATATATATATATATATATATATATAGGAAATAATGTGTATGGTGTGACTCATTTTGATAAATGAACTACCAAGAAATAGTCATGTGGTGAGGCCCACATTGCTAGTCACATCAAAAGGTGTGGACCTCACCATTCTATCTCTTGGTAGATCATTTTATAAAATGATGCAACTCTTACCCATCATTCCATATACATATATATATATATATATTGATGGGCAAAAGCAGTGTTTACCTTTTATAGTGCAAGTGCACAACCATTGTCAAGTTATAGTATTTAAGATTGTCGATCCCACGAGGAACGAAATAGGAAGTGTTTGATTCAAGTTCGGTTCTCAAATTATGTGACAATTAGGGTTTTATTCAAGATAGTATGAAAGCATGATGAAGTGATGAGAGTGGATTTGGATTGTGTGTGAAAGGAATCACAATTAAAAGATGAGAATTCAATAAGAGATGAAGGAATCTAGAATTGAATCCACTAGCTAACTCAAATTATAATCTATGAAAAATTCTCTTTTACCACATCTCATATTAGATTTATTAAGCATAAGATATCAAACCACTTAAGGAAAGCATAACTTATCAAATTATCACCTAATTGAAATTTAAACTCATGAAGAGAGTAATAACAAGATAATAATCCTAGAATTCATAAGCATAGCCTATCAAACCACTTAAGGAAAGCATAAACTATCAAATTCTTCTTCTATCGATTAGTTCTCTAGTTGATTAACCTAAACATGATCTTTTAAGCATAAGAGAGATGATTCATAAATACAAAAGAGATTAGACTAGTTTCATGCAACCTAGATCCCCACAAGAGTTTAGTTCAACATCTTGGGAAATTCAAACAAATAGAAAAGAAAGAAAATAAAAAGAAAAGAAAAATTCTAAATAAATCTAAACTACAAAAGCTATTAAATCTAAACTACAAAGCAAATAAATCTAAACTACAAAAGCTATTAAATCTAAACTACAAAGCAAATAAATAACAAGAAAGAAAAAGAAATAATAAAGAGAAATAAAGAAAACCGCAACTCATCATCATCAACTCATCCTCCTTTGGTCCTTGAACAAGAAGAAGAAGATGGGATTGAAGGGGAGAAAATATTTATTTATTGAGGAAAAATTATTACAATGAAAGGTACTCTAAAACAAGAGCAACCTCTTTCCAAAAGGAGTTTTACAAAATATTTCACACCTCTAAACCCTCGATACTACCCTATTTATACCCCAACGGAGTTGATGTGAACCATTGGATCAAACTTGGCCAAAAGGAAGAGAAAATCTTTCCTAAATTGAATCACATAACCAATCGGTTGGCCGATCGTTAGCCAACCGTTAGTTAACCTGGCCAACCGGTTGGTCAACCGATTGGTTCCCACCGGATTTTGTCTTTTCTTGATATTTTTGCACAATTCTTCTTGGATTCTGGTATCTTGGGCCTTCGTTTGTCTCTGATTTGGGCTTCAACATTGGTAGAAATTCAGAGAATTTGAGTCATTTGAGTTTTATTCATTAATACTCCATTATTCTCAAGAAAATAAGATAAAACATGTTATTAGTAACATATTTATTGATATAAAATAGATAATGAGGTTATTAAAATGTCATTAAAATGATTATCAAATACCCCACACCTAAACTTTTGCTAGTCCTCTAGCAAGGAAGAAAAAAAGAAAGAAAGAAAAATCCTAACTCACTTTCGCGGGAATGGCGGTTGTATTTAGCATACAACAAGCCTTTAAACCCCTAGGTTACCCTAGTGGGCGAGTTGTAGTCTCGTGAGGGTTTCATGATGAATATACCCACAAAATTCAGTCAACTTGCCAATTTAAAGAAGCTAATTGAATAATTCAAAAATTCCACAAGTCGGTTAATACTCAAAGCGTTTTTATCATGATTTCAAAGTAAACTTCTTAAGAAAATCCTTCCATTGTAGTGATACAAAACCAAGTTTTTCTCAAAGATTTAATTCAAAAGTTTTGAAGGAAACATGCTAACTCTTTGTTTCAAACAATGTTCAAGTCTCTTAACCCATTTTGAAAAATCAAGAACATATACCATTATTTCCATATATATAAAAACATGGTTAGTTTTTTTTTTTTCTTGGTAGTCTTGTTCTTTTAATCGGCTTTCTAAGTGACCATTTAGCGAGTTTTGGGCCAATGAATCCCAACCCAATTGGGCTTAGGTTATTAAGCATAAAAATAATCCTCGGGCTTAATTACTCAGTCAACTTAGGCTTTAGTAACAAAGAACTACCGATGATTTTAAGAGAAATTTATTTGGTGCCCATTTTTAGCACTCTTTTGTTAAGTTAGTATAATATATATATGTATATGTATATATGTTGAAAAATATTTGGATTAATGCAACTTAAAGAATCATTTTCAACTCTAAGTTAAGCGCAAAAATTTCATCACTCGATTAAACATCAAGTTAAACTTTAGTAAAGTATACCACTTTGAAAATCATTCTTTGAAATTTATTTAAAATTATCATAAAAGGTAAACTTGAGTGTATAACTAACTTCGGGATTAGAAGACTATTAATCAACTCTATTAAGTTGGCAAGTGACAAATTTTTTTTTTTTAAAAGAAAATGAAAAATGAATAAGAAAAAGAAAATGAGAAATGAAAAAATAAAAATGACTAAAATCTGAGAGAAATTTGACTAAGTCCACCCCACACCTAAAATTTGCATTGTCCTCAATGTAAATCGAAAAGTTTATGGAAGAGTGGAAGCACTAGGATGTTGGATGACTGGAACAGAAAAAAATTGAAAGCGCATTGTCACATTGTCTGCGAGGGGAGACGAAACCAAAATTTTTTTTTTAGTATTATGTCTGATGATTTACAAGATTTTTTTTTGTTTTTTGAAAAGAACAAGAAACTCTCACATGAGAGAAGAATAAATTCTTTTATTATTATTGTGGGACAAAAAACAAAAATGTAGAATAAAAGATGAAACATGAAAGCTCACATTCTACATTAACTCCTACCTTATTCTGAAAATTCTACCAAATTTAAAGAATTTCAAAATGATATAATTCTTGATGTGCTTAAATTCCAAAAATTCGGGGTTTTAGTGATGTGTGCGGCAATGGAAGGTAGGTATTATTGGTTGTATGCTTTTGAACTTAGATTCATTATTAACAAAAATTTCATCAAAAATGAAATCTTGTTGTTTTCTATTTTCTACAAACCTAGGTTCATTAACAAAGGGTTCTTCAAATGTTGGTATCGGGATGCATGTATTCAACATAATTCTCGTTACGAAGGACTTGATTATTAACACGGTTCCACATTTGTGAATGGATTGCATTCACTTGATCTTGAAAAATTGACCACGAGTTCCTTGGATTGGTCCGCGGGTTGACTTCGAAATGTTCCTTTCTCTCTTTCACTCACGGCGTTTGCTAGTTGCCTAGTTGGGTTTCTATCTGGCGATGGCTTGAGTGTTGAGTTGATCGCGGTTGGTTGTTTGCATGAAGGAATTTAGAGTGTTGGATGATTGAGTCAACGAGGTTGGTGGTGGTTTTGATCATGGCTTCTAAACCCTTTCTATGACACCAGGCGTTTTCAGTCTGGGTTAGAAAGATTAGTCGGTTGATGAGGAGGAAATTCGAAAAGGTAGATTTGAGTGATGGAAATTGTTTGGTGGATTGAACGAATCGTGTTTCCCCTAGGAATTTGTTGGTTTGAGGTGGGATTGACGTTTTGATTTCGGGTAACTTCCTTGATTCCACGCAGTTGGGATGATTCCGCCAACCGGATTGTAGGTTGGGGCAAAGGATCATTTCTAGGAGGTCGGAATGCTAACCTCGACCTAGTGCTGGACGGATCCTAAAGAGGGCATTCATCGGCAACATGAGATGGGGACCTGACAATTGTGACAACCTCGAAGCGTAGATTTGATTGACTTGAGCAGAGCACGTTCTTTGATTTCGAGAGCTTCTAGCCTCACGATGATCGCCGCCATCTTTGCTTCAGGCTATATTCGTTCTTACGAAGGACCACTAGATTTGGCTTGAGGAACCGATGCACTCGGTCATCACAAGGTTCCCATTGCATGGTTTTTCCGATGACTCTCTAAGAAATCCCACGCTTCATCGGCATTTTTCTTCATAAAATCCCCTTGACACATAGACTCTAAGGAAGTTTTTGCAGATAGTCCAATCCTTCAGAATGATTTGGCACAATCGCCATTTTTCCGCACCATGGTGAGGACATTGGATGAGGAGATCCTTAAACCTATCGAAATACTTCCGAATGGCTCACCCGACAATCCTAAAATTTTGAATGTCTGTTTCGAGCTTGACCGTTTTGTGAATTGGGAAGAATTTTTTAGAAAAACTTTTACAAAATCATCCCGTGTTGAAATCGACCGTGGGTAAGCTGCATGCCCATTTTTTGCTTTGTCCTTAAGAGTGAAGGGAATAAATCGAAGCTTAATTGCATCCTCGCTAGGTCTTTCATTTTAATCATGAGGCGACTTCTACAAATTCGAGATGAAAATATATGCCTTCGCTTGTTCCTAAGAATTTTGGAAGCATGTTGATGAAATGTGGTCGAGTTCAAATTAGTTCCATTTGCCGAAGCTTAATGCATGAAGGGATAGCATTCCTAGTTGGGTAGCGATATCTTGAAGAGCGGGAGGATTGGCCATTTCGTTTGGTTGAGAAGTTGAATCGAGGCGAACTAAGCGATTGGTATTATTCCTAACCCAAGTTTGCATGAACCAAAATCAAGAGATTTTTTTTTTTTTTAAAATGAAAAAGTTAGTGAGATGGTGAAAAGAGAAGAAGAGGGAAGAAGAAAAGAAAATTAACAAATCAAGGCAATCACTTTTCAATCACCCTAACTCTAGGGTTAAGCTTAAACTTCGCTAGACCGGCTCTAACCAAAACTCCTAAGTGAAAAAATCCGGTTTAATGGGTAATTAGCAAGTAAGGATAGTACTAGAGGAGATCAAAGATCAATTAAATACCTCGTTCCTTGCGGTAACCATAACCCTAAACCTTGCCTTAGACACCAATTAATCCAAATAAACTTAGACCAGTTCACTCAAGAATTTCTTGTTCCTTATTGAGCTCGAATCCTTAGGGGCCAAGCGTCTAATTCTTTTAGGAGGCTTGGGTTTGTGTAGTGAGGAATCAGTGATTTTTGGGCGAAGGAAGGGTGATGAAATCCCTCACCTTATCTTGATTAATGGGTTTTGCCCTTAAAGATATTGTCAGTGAGTGTCAATTCAAAATGCTCAAATCACTTTGGTGAATTCCTACTATTATATGCAATGCAGCCCTAGAAATTAAAAGCAACTAAAAAGGATGAGAAAGAAAAAAATTTTTTTTTTTTTTAATTATGGTCAGCAAGAAAGAAAGTCAGTTTTTTTTTTATTAACCTAATTGTCTCTAATGTGATGAACTACCTATAGGGTGGAATTAAAAATACTAGAGAGAAGAGTTTACTGTAAAAGCAATGCAAAGCCTCGTTGGAGGCAACCTTCAATTCGAATCTTCAACTCCTTGCCTTCAAGCTCCTTTTGTCATTCACAATAGACAAACACACAAGTTAAAGAACTAAGAAAAAATTCCTACTTAACACCGTTCCCCGGCAACGGCGCCAAAAACTTGATGGGCAAAAACGAGTGTTTACCTTTTATAGTCGCAAGTGCACAACCATTGTCAAGTTATAGTATTTAAGATTGTCGATCCACGAGGAGCGAAATAGGAAGTGTTTGATTCAAGTTCGGTTCTCAAATTATGCGTGACAATTAGGGTTTTATTCAAGATAGTATGAAAGCATGATGAAGTGATGAGAGAGTGGATTTGGATTGTGTGTGAAAGGAATCACAATTAAGATGAGAATTCAATAAGAGATGAAGGAATCTAGAATTGAATCCACTAGCTAACTCAAATTATAATCTATGAAAAATTCTCTTTTACCACATCTCATATTAGATTTATTAAGCATAAGATATCAAACCACTTAAGGAAAGCATAACTTATCAAATTATCACCTAATTGAAATTCAAACTCATGAAGAGAGTAATAACAAGATAATAATCCTAGAATTCATAAGCATAGCCTATCAAACCACTTAAGGAAAGCATAAACTATCAAATTCTTCTTCTATCGATTAGTTCTCTAGTTGATTAACCTAAACATGATCTTTTAAGCATAAGAGATGATTCATAAATACAAAAGAGATTAGACTAGTTTCATGCAACCTAGATCCCCACAAGAGTTTAGTTCAACATCTTGGGAAATTCAAACAAATAGAAAAAGAAAGAAAATAAAAAGAAAAGAAAAATTCTAAATAAATCTAAACTACAAAAGCTATTAAATCTAAACTACAAAGCAAATAAATCTAAACTACAAAAGCTATTAAATCTAAACTACAAAGCAAATAAATAACAAGAAAGAAAAAGAAATAATAAAGAGAAATAAAGAAAAACCGCAACTCATCATCATCAACTCATCCTCCTTTGGGTCCTTGAACAAGAAGAAGAAGATGGGATTGAAGGGAGAAAATATTTATTTATTGAGGAAAAATTATTACAATGAAAGGTACTCTAAAACAAGAGCAACCTTTCTCTCCAAAAGGTTTTACAAAATATTTCACACCTCTAAACCCTCGGATACTACCCTATTTATACCCCGGAGTTGATGTGAACCATTGGATCAAACTTGGCCAAAAGGAAGAAAATCTTTCCTAAATTGAATCTGCTGTAGTGTCGGTTGGCCGATCGGTTAATGACGGTTAATAACCGGTTGTTAGCCAGTGGTCAACCAGATGGTTCCACCATTTTGTCTTTTCTTGATATTTTTACCGCAATTCTTCTTGGATTCCTTGGTATCTTGGGCCTTCGTTTGTCTTGATTTGGGCTTCAACAATTGGTAGAAATTGAGAGAATTTGAGTCATTTGAGTTTTATTCATTAATACTCCTATTACGCAAAATAAGATAAAACATGTTATTAGTAACATATTTATTGATATAAAATAGATAATGAGGTTATTAAAATGTCATTAAAATGTGATTATCATATATATATATATATATATATATATATATATATATATATATATATATATATATGTATATATATATATAATAATGGGTATCATATCCAGTATGGGGGATTCATTTCATATCATGATGATGGCATGATCATGATGAATAAAGTAGGAGAGAGAATCATCGTAATTATCTTGGTGGAGTTGTCTTGCCAAATCATGCTATGAGGATCCTAATATTCATATGATCTTTTAATATCTAAATATATATATATATATATATATATATATATATATATATATATATATATATATATATATATATATATATATATGGAAAAATGGTTCTAAGGTGGCTCCTTAGGTGCTCCCAAGGATGCACAATCTGAACCGTTAAGTTTCCAAAGCTCGAACAATCTGGCCATTCATTCAAAACATATACCTAAAAATCCATCCATTTTCCCCTTTACACTCATCTTCCATCCATCCACCTTCCTTCCACCACCCACCATTTCCTCCACCACCATTACCATCCATTTATTCCATCCGTCCCTCTTCCACCGCCATCCCTTCCTCCTTCCCTCCGCCGCCCGCCCCCCACTGGCAGCGCCACCGCGCCCTTCGCCGCCCTCCGCCTCACCGCCCTCCCGCCCGCCCCTCACTCGCCCATTACTCGCCGCCTCGAGCTCCCCACTCGACTCGTCTCCTCGAGCTCCCTCGACCGCCACTCCTCGCCTCTCCTCAAGTCCTCGACTGACAAAACCATCAACTCTCCACAAAGCTCCGCCGACCGCCACTCCTCCTCAAAGCTTATTACTCGCCTCTCTCTTTCTTGAACAAAATGAAGGGACATCGACAATTTCTTCAAAATCAAAATCGTCCTCCTCTAAATGCAAGCTTCCTCCATCTTAGTAAGTAAATTGAAAACCTCTAAGCGTTAAACCTTGTTCTCATCACCATCTCCTCCTTCAATAATATTAACTAGCGATTTTTTCCTACTTGTTCATGGACTAGAAAGGATGTACATATTTCCCATTTTATTACGTGGCATCTGATGTGGGTAGAGTGTTTATGATTTGCCAAAATGGTCGATATTATATCTTGGATGAAAACCTAAATTAGAATGTTACGTTTAGAAAGTTAAAGAAAATATTATAGAATTTTCAATTTTTTCTTAATTTTAGAGAAAATGATGTAAAATATTCCATGTACTAAATGATCCTTTTTGAGTCATTAATGCGTACTTATATGCTTTTCCATGGCATCTGACAAGTGATATAAACAATGCTCGGCCGACCTCCACTCCTCCTCCAACCTCGACCACAATTACGCATAGCTGTAGCGTCCAAGTCATGGCTTCGAATAAATTGAAGGGGTCGACATCCGGGATTTCTTCAAAATCAAAATCTTCCTCCTCTAAATGCAAGAAGCCTCCATCTTCGTAAGTAAATTTTGTGTTTATAAGCTAACTTTAAGCATTAAAAGGCACATTGTAATATTTGATGCACAATTCATGCGTTAAACTCATAGTATAATATTTATCAAACATTAAAATATTTATCAAACATTAAAATATTTTGATGAGAGCCGTCAAATGAGTCACATAAGACTATTATTCAACATGTATTTTGTATGTCCTATTGTTTATTTTTTGGCTTTTAGAAGATATATATGATGTAATCGTTTGAATAAATAGCAAGATCCTAAATTAGTTCGGTAATTTCTTCTATGTATTTTCATGTATATATGTTTAGAAGAGATATATGATGTCTATATGCATGTTTCGTCCTACTAATTTGCACCTTTAACTTTCCTAATGTAAAATTTAGGTGTAATGTTAGTGTTTATATGTCGATTATTTATTTTAGGTGTAATGTTAGTGGTTATATGCATGTTTTTAGGCATGTTTAATTTTTAACCTTCTGAATTATAATTCTCTTGTAGGGCTATGATAACACAAGTGAGAATTCGTCCAATCTTTGTTATTTTGAGATTTAATTGAAAAGCATATAGTATTGGATGAAAGGCATATGAAAGCTCTTGAGAATACACCTTTTCATAACTTCCTCCGGATACCCACATTCTTGATCAATGAGCAAATAGCAATTGCTTGCTTGATTCAAAATTTTAATCCCGATAAATGATCATTTATGATTGGGAATAAGGATTGTGTGTTTGGTATAGAGGATGTTCATCGAATTACCGGTTTGCCAAAGGAGCGTATTCCAATAAAAATGAGTGGAACAGCGCCTAATACAATCTACACCCAAATTGTAAAGAAATATAAGACATCTAAGGAGAAGAAGGGTAGTAGGAGTAAAGGCATGAAGAAAGTTGATGAGAAAAAGACAGTTAAATTGTAGCTTGATTCGAAATCAGTTGAATTGTAGCTCGATAGCATTTCTTTCCTGGTTTTGTAATTCCTTATTCAATTGTGGTGATTTTGATATTGCTGGTGCCATGATGAGTGTGATGAAATTTGTACCCAGTTATTGGAGTTTGATAGTTCTATAAAAAAATTTGTAATTACTTACTCATGTTTTGTAACTACTTATCCCAGTTTTGTACCCAGTTAGTGGAGTTTTGTAGCTCATAGTTCTGGAAAATTTTTGGCTCAAAAATTTGTAACTACTTACTCATATTTTGTAACTACTTATCCCAATTTTGTACCCAGTTAGTGGAGTTTTATAGCTCATAGTTCTGAAAAAATTTTGGCTCAAAAATTTGTAACTACTTACTCATGTTTTGTAACTACTTATCCTAGTTTTGTACCCAGTTAGTGGAGTTTCCTAGCTCATAGTTACGGAAAATTTTGGCTCAAAATTTGTAACTACTACTCATGTTTTGTAACTACTTATCCATTTGTGTACCGGTTAGTGGAGTTTTATAGCTCATAGTTAGAAAAATTCTTGGCTCAAAATTTATAACTACTTACTCATGTTTTGTAACTATTTAGTGGAGTTTTGTACCGATTAGGGAGTTTTGTAGCTCATAGTTACGGAAAATTTTTAGCGTTACCAGTTAGTGAAGTTTTGTAGCTCATAGTTACGGAAAATTTTGGCTCAAAATTTGTAATTGCTACTCATGTTTTGTAACTACTTATCGGTTTGTACCGATTAGTGGAGTTTTGTAACTAGTTACTCATATTTTGTAACTACTTACTCATATTTTGTAACTACTTCTAAAATTTTGTTACTACTTACTCATATTTTATGTACTTATCAGGTTTGTACCAGGTTAGTGGAGTTTTGTAGCTCATAGTTAGAAAAATTTTGGCTCAAAATTTGTGCTTGCTTACTCATGTTTTGTAACTACTTATCAGTTTTATACCCGATTAGTGGAGTTTTGTAACTACTTCCATATTTTATAACTAACTACTCATATTTTGTAACTACTTCTAAAATTTTGTAACTACTTACTCAAATTTTGTAACTACTTCTAAAATTTTGTAACTACTTACTCATATTTTGTAACTACTCACAAAATTTTGTAACTACTACAATATTGTAGCACAAAACATGAATAAGTAGTTACAAAATTTTAATAAAATTTTTCGAACTAGTTACAAAACATAAGTAGTAGCTACAAAATTTTTGAACTAAACATTTTTGAACTTTGAGCTACAAACTCCACTAGCTGGGTAAAACTAGGATAAAGTTACAAACTGAATAAATAGTTATAAAATTTTACACACATGATTACTCCATACAACTACATCATCAAATCGCAAAGTTAAGGTACATATAACCATGCGGCTCAAAGAACACTGGCGTCCATATATGACTTCAGTTCAAATTATCACATTATCTGAGACATGATTAATCCATACAACAACATTATCAAATGCAAAGTTAAGGTACATATAACCACACGGCTCAAATAACACATACTTACGTCCATACATAACTTTACTTCAAATTATCACATTATACCAAGCCACATGATTAATTTTGGCACTCAAGGAAAAAAGGCTTCCATCTAGCTTTGTTTCGACCCTCCATTAACTTTCTCGACCTCTACATGCAATATTTTTCATCTACAAAAAAATTACAACTTTATCATGACAAATGCATCAAAATGAAAAAAAAATTATCAAATTAAGATTAAAGATAATACCTTAGCTAAAGGACAACTCGTTATATAATGTCCTTTTCCCTTACAAAATCCACAAAATCTTTGCTTTTTATACTCTTTTCTTGTGCTATCTCCATTCGGACTTAATTCTACTAGCTTTGTGTTGGTGGAGTCCCTTAAGTAGCAGCGAGTTTATCTGGATCATGAATAGTGATTTGAGTCACTTCCTCTATAGAGATTGGTATGGATGAAGTAGGCATCTTATTCTTTGGCATTGCTCTCATTTCCATTATCATTAAGTTCCTTCTCTTTCTTGTAATTCTCAACTTCTTTAAAAAATGAGTCTAAAGACCACTAAACTTATCATGAAGTGTACTTGAAGTCAATGTATCTTCTAGTACCTTGTTACATCTATTCCTAAGGGCCAATGGTTAATGATAGAAAGTTGGTCTTCACTATTTGTAATGCAATTTCTAACAACTCTACAACCAACATGTCTTGCATTAATTGTCCATCGTTGTATAATATATCTTGATGGAATCTCTAATACTTACTTTTTTACTAAAATATGCAAGCAATGTTTGCATAATATACCTTCCATCTCAAATCTCACACAGGAGCACTTGATTATTTCTTCTTTGGATGCATCAAAGACAACATGATGCTTTACTACCTTCCTGCTTTTAGCCTCCTATCTATATCCCAAGCGACATAAGTAGCGTTGTGCCATCCTTCGACAACCTTTCATGAAGCATGGAGTAACTATCCTTGAATTCTTTAGAAGATAGTAAATATATTCTTTGTATAATTATCCTAGCTTGTTTTCAATTGGATGTTCAATTATCAATGCAGGAGTTGAGTTTGTGGACTTAAAATCTTGCTCAAGTTCTGCGACTGTCGAGATCCGATAGCATTATCATATTGCTTAACAAAATCATGTAACTTCGGTATTGGCATTCACAAAATGATCAAAAAGCATTAATTCCCTCACTTGAGTAGATGTCATACCTGCGGTAAAAGTATCTTTAAGATACCGCAGGGCCCAATGATCTCGATGATTGTATAGATTTACTAACCAACTCCTTTTATCTACACCATATTTGTCCTTCATTTCTTCCCAGCGGCTTCAAATTTTTCTTCGTTTTACTCCAATACCATTTGTTATACTTTATAAAACTTCCTCACCATAATCACTATGCATTGATTGAAGATTTTGTAAGGTATTCCTATGAAGGTGCCAAGAACAAAAGCGTTGAGTTTGAGGAAAAACTTTGTGAATTGCACCACACATAGCTTTATCTTGATCGATGATGATTGTTAATGGTGCTATACCGACATACATTTTAGCCATTGGCTAAATAACCATATAAAGGTCTCCTCGTTTAAATTAGGCCAATAGTGCACACCCAAATAGAGTAGATTGTCGATGATGGTTAACACCAGTAAATGGTGCAAACGATAATTTTAAATTGTTTGTTCTATATGTAACATCAAAACAAACAACATCTCCAAATTGCAAGTAAGAGGTCCTCGCCTACCATCCATCCAAACACACTTCTCATCGTCCCATCATTTTGAATCTAGTGCAAAGTAAATTTGTGGATCGGATATTTTTTCTCTTGAAATTGGCGAACTATGTTCCCGCACTCACGGCCGACATTGTTTCTTCGTTTAATTCTAAGATGATCTTGGCATTCTTGTCGAGTGAGAGAGCCTTGTTCACTTCCATGAGCAGCGTCTACAACCTTACAAATAGTAGAAGGTCGTAAACCTTGGTGGAGTCAAGAGTATCTATCAATCTTTTGTCGATTGAGATTGATGAAGCGTCAGATGTGAGTAGTGCTTCTTTACGATTTGGGGTGGTTAATAGATGACCATTATGATTAATGATAAAATTCCGGACCACCCATTTTTCGATTAGCTTCTAACAAGTCCAATAACCATCCTTGCATTGCATCCACATCTTGTATCGAACTTTGAATTACATTCTTACCATCTTCTCTTTTATCTTTTAAAATTTAAAGCCTTCTTTGTCACATACAAATGTTCTAGATATGATTGCATCTTTCTTTCGACCAAGATGTATGACCCTTGAATACCAAATCCCTTAAGTCCGGCATATGCATTGTAGAAATTATAACCTTCCTCATGAGTAGAGAACTCCATTCCGATATATGGATCAACAACAGGATTACCTTCGCCATTTTCAACACCAATAGGCTCATCAATATTTTCCTCATGCTCGGATGCCTATAAAATTAGAGAAACAAAACTAATGAAAAAATACTCAATTCATGCATAAAGACAACTATTTTGGTATATGTCATTAGTTAATAGTACACTATAAACAATGAGATATTATCACCTGAGAGAAAAACCTTGTCGTAGATAATAGATCACGGTCCTCGCCTTCAAGGTCAATAAGTTTGTTTTCATCTTCATCCATTGTTGTATCACGTGAAAGAATTGTTGGAGTGTCCACACAAGCTATCAAATTACAACATATAAGAAGTTTAAAATCAAAATCGTTATCAAGTTGATCCTTCAATTTCACTAAACAATTTCATTATCCAAGCTCAAAAACTAAAATCAACCCCAATGAATAATAGCCCATATTGTACCAAATTCAAGATATCGTTCGACTCTCAAATGAAATAAAATTATAATAGTTCAAACCAAATTTAAAGTTCATATCCAATTTAACAATAAATTCATGCCAAAATCTAAACTGAAATATAATTCCCACTATTATACATTTCTTCAAAGGTCATATTCATAATTCATATCCCAATATAAATAAAATTACAAGAAAAAATTCCCTATTTAAACTTGGTGAACTCGGGGAATGTCGGGGCGGCGAACTCGGTGAGTAATAATAGCTCATATTGTACCAAATTCAAGATATAAGTTGACTCTCAATTGAAATTAAATTATAATAGTTCAAACCAAATTTAACATTCATATCCAATTTAACAATAAATTCATGCCAAAATCTCAAGCTGAAATATAATTCAGACTATTATACATTTCTTCAAAAGACATATTCATAATTCATATCCCATATCTACAAAATTATAAGAAAAAATCCTATCTGAACTTCTGGTGAACTCGAGGGAATGTCAGGACTGACTTCTGTGAGGGCTTGGCGGAGGAGAGGAGGAGGATGGATGAGATATATGGCGGGCCAGCGGTGAGAGTAAACCAAGCAAAGCGGCCGAGTGTGAGGCGGCGTCGAGGTGAGAAGCGGCGAGGGGCCTCGAGGGAGAGTCTTGTAGTCCAAATTGATATATAAGTTTGACTCTCAAGCTGAAATAAATTTACAATAGTTCAAACCAAATTTAACGTTGATCCTTCAATTTCACTACACAACTTCATTATCCAAGCTCAAAAACTAAAATCAACCCTAATGAATAATAGCTCATATTGTACCAAATTCAAGATATAAGTTCGACTCTCAATTGAAATAAATTTACAATAGTACAAAACAAATTTAATGTTCATATCCATTTAACAATAAATTCATACCAAAATCTAAAAGAAATATAATTCCCACTATTATACATTTCTTCAAAAGACATTTTCATAATTCATATCAATATTAACAAAATTATAAGAAAATTATCTGAACTCGAGAATTGAGACTCGAGGAGGCAGCGGTCGAGCTCAAAGCGGCAACGAATTTGTGGCGGTGAAGTGACGGCAGGTGATTGAAGCGCCTGAGTGATGGCGTCGCTTCGTGAAGCGGCGATAAACAATGGTGAACTGGCGGTGAAGATGAAATGCCGGTCTCAGATCTGGGGCTAAATGTTTAAGCGGGCAGCGAAACCTGACGAGAAGAAATGCGAGGAGAGGCTGAAGATCATGGCGTGAGAACAGCAATGGCATGACAGCAGCGGCAATGAGAGCAATAACCGGCTTGAGGATCTCAAAGGGTGAAATTGAAAATTTTAAGTGGCCGGTGTAAAGGGGAAAAATAGATGGGATTTTAGGGGTATATGTTTTTGAATGAGCAGCTCAAATTGTTTGAGCTTTGTAAAACAACGGTTCAGTGTGCATCCTTAGGAGCACCTAAAGAACCACCTTAGAACCATTTTACCATATATATATATATATATATATATATATATATATATATATATATATATATATATATATATACATATATATATATATATATATATATATATATATATATATATATATATATATATGGGCGGATCAAATGAGAACCAGTAACAAATATGAGAACTAAGAACTAACACTCTACCCTTAGATCTTTAAACAATCAATGGTTACGATTAATAGAGTATTAAATTCCTGAATTAAAGGGCTTGCTTTCGTTATTTTGGTCGAAAAAGTCGGTTACAATATAGGTAGTTTTATATTTCCTAAATAATCATGATTTCTTCATCACGTTTAAAAAATCTTTTCTCCTATCTCGGTGTTTTCTTCTCAGAGTCAAACCCTCCGTGCTCATGTTCCATTTCTTCTTCTTCTTCATTATTTTATATATTTTTTGTTTTCATGGTGGTGTCTCCCACATGCTTCCGTTTATTCTTCTTCTTCATTATTTTTTAATATTTTTTAGTTTTCATGGTGGCGTCTCCCACATGCTTCCGTTTCTTCTTCTTCTTCTTTATTTCATATATTTTTTGGTTTTCATGGTGGCGTCTCTCACATGCTTCCATTTCTTCTTCTTCTTTATTATTTCATATATTTTTTTATTTTTCATGGTGGTGTTTCCCACATGCTCTCCACTCTTTCTCTTTTTTTTGTCCGTAAGCGGCTCTCCCTTCCCCTCTTCTTTTCATTTTTTTTTTGCTTTCTCTTTTTTTTTGTGTTGCTGATTTTGTATTTATAATTTACAGAATCATCTAATTATTATTTTAGAATCTCCTAGTTTTCAAAGCGAGAATCTCCTTTATCAAGCGTATATAATGCATATTATAACTACGGAATCAACGTAATTATTATTCTGAGAATCACCTAGTATAAAAATAGAATCTCCTTTATCAACTTACAGAATGCATATTAAAACTTAGAATTATGTATTTATTGTTCTGAGAATCTCTAAGTTTACAAAGCGAATATACTCTTGTAGAACGTAAAAAATTACGAAGAGCGGTAATATCCATGAAACACTATCAATGAAGGTTATAAGGCGTGACTTTCACAACAACAAAGGAGAATCAAAGCTAATGTCTCAAGTACAATGATTACAAGTTGACAATCCTTGTGAAAAGAGATCACAAGTATTGATCTCTTCAAAGCAAAGCAGCGAGCACCCGCGTTTCAATTCAAAAGCGGGGCCTTCCCGCGTTTCAATTCAAAATCGCGTTAGGCGATCAAAAATTCTCTGGCGAGGGTCCGCAGCGCACCTTAGTTATTAAAGCTTGAAATGAGGCTTACTCAGAAATGAGCCTCGACCTCAATCGAGGTTAAGCGTGGCGGAGTTCGAGCTTAACACGAGGTCCGCGAAATGAAGTTCAAGCGGTGATCGGCGAGGTCCATGAAAATGAATAGTGATCGGCGGTTAAGCCTATAGCAGTGGCTGCCGAGGCTCACCTACAAGCGATTGGTGGCGAGGCTCGCCTTGATGATCGAAGTTCACCCATTTGAAGCTCTCCATTTAGTCGAGGTTTGCCAAGCGTGACTCTCTATTTAGTCGAGGTTAGCCAAGCGTGAAGCTCTCCATTCGACGAGGTTAGCCTATAGCGTGAAGCTCTCCATTTAGTCGAGGTTAAGCCAGCGTGGCTCTCCATTCGGCGAGGTTGCTATAGCGGCTAGCTCTCCATTGAGCGAGGTTGCGCTATAGCGTAGCTCTCCATTCGAGCGAGGTTAGCCGCCAAAAGCTTGTTATCAAACCGAAGTTCACCCAGTAGAACTTCGTCATTCAATCAAAGTTCACCCGGTCAATGAAGCCGAAGCTTCGTCATCTAACGGCTTCGAGGCTGCCATAGCAGCAAAGCCAGCGACCACGAAGGCCACGAAGGCCCGCGGCGGCCGCGTGGGTATCGGTTATACCCGACCCGCGACAATTAACCCACATTCCCACGATTATAGCACACCGGTTGTGTGCTTTATTATAAATAGTCTTGGGCGACTATTGGGAGAGAGGCTTTTGGAGAATTAGAAATTAGACACTCGGCGCAGAAGAGCTCGGAAACTTCATCGGCAATCTCGGATCATCAACAACCTTGTTACGATCGTCAGCGGGAAGCAATCTCGGCGTGAGCATCGAGGGAAGCATCCTTTAGCTACCAGAATCCATACAACAAAGAGAAGTCAAATCAACCTTCTCTTCCTCGTAGCAGAGAGTGTGATTGTAATCCTTTTTCAAATTCAATCAATACAAACTTTTTCGACTCTACAGAAGATGGCAACCACGGTGGGAACAACCATTCATTCCGATGGTGGTGGTGGCTTAATCGAGACAAGGTTGCAGTTGGAACCGAGGTTCAAACCTTGGTCATTGAATTCGATCAAAGTAAGTACGAGGAGTTTCTTTCCTCTGGGGCATCTAGCCCAGTGAAGACACGCAAGTGTCGTCGAGTCTCATATGAGGCTTCACCCCGGTAACCTGCTGAATCCTCTCGGCGAACCTCGACAATCGACCTCTGTCTCTCAGGACAAGGCTCCAAAAGCTAGCCAACGAGGCTAAGAAATGGGTTGTCAAACAACCCAAGTCAACTTCGGTGTTGTCGCCAGTTTTGGCTTACGGCGAGCCTCGCTCTGCCTATGTGGAGACCGGACCTTCTAACGGTCCACTCTCAAGACGTGCTAGACAACGTCAGCGACAGAACCAAGCTCGCCGACGTGCTCGAGCTTTGGTCTCGTTGGATGGATTCCACTATCGTCCAAAGAAGGACAACGAACCTCGTCATCATCAAGGGGTTCATTCGAAACAAGACGAGTGTCGCCCCAGCTGCGAACCTCGTCCACAAGACGAACGTCGCCTCAGCTGCGAACCTCGTCCAAGTGGCGAACCTCGCCGTCAACATGAGCTTCGTCCAAGTGGCGAACCTCGCCTACAACGCGAGGTCCCCTTGAAGGATGAGCCTCGTTTGAGTGGCAAACCTCGCCAGCAACATGAGGTCCCCTCTAAAAGGGATGAACCTCGTCCAAGCAATGAACCGCCAACATGAGGTCTCCTCTAAGCGGGGCCGAACCTCGTGAGCGTGAACCTCGCCGCCAGAATCAAAAGAAATGGCAACCTCGCCAGGTTCGCCAGACTCGATTTAGAGAGCCTCTCTCATTCGAGGCTCGCTTTTCAGAATCAACTGGGGAGACACCCACTTCTGATCTTCGTGATTATCTCACTCGCAAGCGTGATGCCAGTCAAATGCAATCTCATTGCTGTTGTGAGAAACTTATCTACTGCGTCTTGGCCCAATGTTCATCGACGCATCGACCGCCGGTTTTGGCGATTATCGACCGTCAACTAGGCGAAGGCGGTTTCGCCACAAGAAACAAGCGGCCAGCGGTGGTCATTCCCACAGGTGACTATCAACATGGTCGGAGGCGGGAGCAAAACCCGGGTAGTCGAATCTTGACCACGAATATTCCCGAGGGTTACGGCGCATTAACCAATAGCGAGCTATCGAGGTACCCGTCTTCGTTCCGGAGCGACAATTCCATTCGACTATAGACAATTGGTTGGGGGTACTTCCGAAGAACTTGAGAACTCTTGCATCGCTACTTCTCAACCGAACCGATTTGGTGTCGGGCCGATGTCCTCATGGCGAGCGAGAAGAGGAGATGACACGAAGGATTGAAGAGCAACAAGCTACTATTCTTGCGCAAGAATCTATTAGGCGTTTGGAAATGATGATGGAGAAACTTGTGGGCAAGAAGAAGATGGACGAAGGAGGATCCAAATCGAAGCAAGAAGGCTACGATGGAGATCATGATGTCCGCTCAGTGTCATCAGAAGCGGAATCGAATCCGCGTACAAAAGAGCAAGATCATATGCTGCGGGATTTCCAAAAGCAGCTGGATGCTCTGAAACTCCAAGGGCAATCTAAGGAGTTGGGGGTGGCGAGGCCATATCCTATAGAATGGGATGATGTCCCATATCCTCCGAAATTCAAACCACTTAACTTAGTGCAATTGACGGGGAAAAGTTTCCGTCACAACATATCTACTACCAGCTGAGGCCGGGCATATAGCGGGTAGATCCCATCATGACCCGATTATTCATTAGCACTCTTAAAGTTAAGCCCAGTGGTTTGAAGGTTAGAGCTGGTTCTATCAACTCTTGGAAAGATGCAAAAAGGCTTTTATGGCCCGATTTTTGATGATGACGAGGTGTCTATGGCCACTTTGTTGGCGAAAAGAAAAGGCAGTGCAGTGTCGGCACTTCGTCAAAAGATTCGAAATCAGTCTTTACACTCGGGACCAAGTCTCGGAAGAGCGTTCATCGCGATGTCTGAGCCAACCTCTCAATCAACATACTTTGAAGATGGAGTGCGGTTGAAGCACACTCTTGGAAATTGGTGAGGCAAAGCGAACAAGTTGAAAACATGCTTAAGAGGATTGAGAAGAACCTCAAGATTATCGTTCTAAAAGGGGGTAATCGAGCAATTTTACGCCTCAAAAGCAATCAAGGGGAAGGAGACTCTGGCGTGGAGACTCAACCTCGCAAAACCTTTGCGAGAAACCAAATGCCTCCGATAACTTAGTCCTATGAAGTATGATTTCAAGGATGATCGGTTGTCCCTATCTTCAAGACTTTACTCAAGATGAACAAGATCAAGCAGGAAATAAAGAAGGAGGAAGCTTCAAGGGCGGATGATCAAAATCTGCATGTACCATCGAATGGTACACCATCCGAGGGTCATGCTACATCTTGAAAGACAAGATCAAGTCTTGTTAGAAGCGGTGTTATGACTTTGCGAGAGGATCGAGAAGAAGGTGTGCGCAAACATGGTGGCTCTCGGTTTGGCGATTTTGCGAATTCCAAGTGCGGGATGGTGTAAAACCAATCCCTCAGCGAGAAGCGAGTTGTGAACTTTGACCTCGGCGGCGGGAAGCACAAGGTATGATCCCTTATACCATGAAAGGAAATTATGGGTTCACCACGACTTGTTATCGGATGAACAATGGACTTCTTCAAAGTCAAAGGAAAGACTTTGCGCCACCTGGCGTGTGGAGAAAAGGAGCAAGTCAATGACTCCACCGAGCAACAAATCGCCCGGCCGCACAACCTTACCAGCGTTGGCCACCCGAGCGGAAAAAGAGTTCTCAAAGAGGTATCGAGGCAACACTCGATGTACCGGCAAAGCGCCATCGGTGAGCCCAAAATGAGGAGATCCGCTACAACAAAGCTTAGGAAGGACAGAAACTTGAAGGCCCTTTCGGTTGGCGTTTTAGCTCCAACATCCGGCGAGGATCACTTTATTTGAACTCTTGCGTCTCTCTCAATCTACCGAGCTCTGCGCGTTGGCGGAATTGAAAGCGTTCCTCACTTATTTCCCGAGCTTCGTGAAGTTTGTGCCCAATGTCACCGGGTCTTCAAGGGGCCAATACCTTGCATTACCTTCTCATCGGAGGATATGCAAGTGAAGAACCAAGCATGCCAGGCCATTATACTTTACCGGTTACATTGGCTGTCAATCAACCGAGCTCAAGTTGACGGGATGCATTGAGCATCATCCCGGAGAATCATACAACATCTTGGGATACTGCGCATCGGTTAGCGATAGCTGGGACTACCATCTACGGTTTCAATGCTACCAATTCTGTCCTTGGGCAAGATCAAACTCAAATGCCAAATAGGAGACTTGAAGGCGGGCGTTACACTTTCGTCATTGATGCGGATACATCTTATAATGCGCTATTGGGTAAGCCTTGGATCCATGAAAATCGATCGTCCGTCTCGTTGCATCAATGCATGAAGTATGTAGATGAAGAAGGGATGGTTAAAACATTGGTCGCGGAAAGGCAACCATTCAAAGGTGTGGATAATTATTTCTTGATTCAGTCCACTACCTTGAGGAAGGCCAAACCGATGAACCGGATCGAGGACTATGGCGGAAATGAAGGCGACATAGAGTCCGAACAAGGAGTTGTTTTCAATGATGTAAAACCCTTTGTAATCGATCTGAATGATCGGCGGCGACATAGTCGTTTTAATGAAAATTATGATTTAGCTTACGTGTCGGTGTTAAAAGTCATCTTGACTTAGCGTCGAGAATTCTTCCACGGTTGTATCTTTGAGCGGCATTGCACATGCCCATTCGATCGTCATTCATGGCGACCCAAAGTACTCAACTCTTATGGCGGTTTTTGATACCGGCCGAATGATGATCAGAAAGACATTATCTTTGGGCAAGTTAACAAACCATTGCAAGCTGAGGTGGAACAACCCCAAGCAAAGAAAAGAACCCCAATTTTCATTTTCTTGGCCTAAAATTTGATGAAGAAAATGGGGTATGACTTCCTCCACAAAGAAGGATTAAACTTGGAAAAGGCATCGGGACAGGTCCAATGCTTATGTCGGAAGGCTAGCCCGATGATTACTATCATAAAACTTCGTAAAGGTTGGGATCAGTGCCGCCATTACTCATGACATGTTATGACTGAGGGTGAGTCAGATCATTCATCTTCTGAAGCAAATTCCTGGGATTCTGACGTCAGTATAGGACATGAATTTAAGTCCCTGATGGCCAATATGACCTCAGCAGATCCAATAGAGATTCAAGAAGATGATCTCTTACCGCTATTGGAGGATCCAATGAGTCAACAGCTTGGAATGCAATGGGAACATCATTTTGAACAACGAGAGCCACCCACTGATGACAAAATAATCCAAGTTAATATGGGGGATGAAGCTAATCCAAAACCCATATTCATAGCGATAGTTTGGCGGTGAAGAAAAGAGCCTTATTGCTTTGGTGCGGGAATACATCGATGTCTTAGCATGGTTACGAAGATATGCAGTTTAGATCCTCAAGTGGCTATGCTGCGCCTTAATATCAAACCGGGTGCTAAGCACGTTAAGCAGCGCAACGGCGATTTTCCCCTCAGGTCATGAAGGCCATCGAAGGAAATCGGAGATCAAAGCGGGATTCATCAGGAAGTGCGGCATCGGCGGGTAGCAAATATAGTACCGTGGTAAAGAAAAGCGGACAAATCCGACCGTGTGTTGATTCAGAGACTTAAATGCGGCATGTCCAGAAGGATGATTTCCCTCTACCAATTACGGACATTATCATCGACAACACATGCGGGTTTGAAAGGATTTCTTTCATGGATGGATTTTGGTACAATCAAATCAAAATGCATCGATGATGAAAAGCATCTTGCCTTAGAACACCGTCGAGGATATCTTGTTATCTGATCATGCCCTTTGGCTTGAAAAGCGGGGGCTACATACCCGGTGTGCCATGACCACTATTTTCGAAAATATTTACGAGCAAGGTGGAATGCTAAATGGATGATTTAGTAGTCAAGAGTCGAATAAAAAGTGATCACTTGCATGACTTAAAGACAACATTTGAGATAATCTTGGGCACATCGGTGAAGATGAACCGACTAAGTCTTTAAAGGAATGTCTAGTGGCAAATTTCTAGGGTTATTGGTCCTGCGGATGGTATCCGTCTCGACCGGACAAGGTCAAAGCTATCCGGGAACTCCCACCTCCTAGGAGCCTTAGAAGCCGTTGGTATCCAAGGCGTTTGGCTTATATTAGCGATTCATTTCCAATTTATGGGAAATGTCAACCATTCTCGAAGCTCATGAAGAAAGGTGTGTGGTTAGTTTGGGATGAAGATTGGGAAAGCATTGAAGAGATTAAAACTTATCTTTCTAATCCCCACATGTTAGTTGCACCTAAATCGGAAAGCCCTTCGATTTATCCGCTCCTAGTATGCATTAGCGAGTCTCTTATACGGGGCGATGACAATGGCCGCGAGCAGGCGATCTATTACCTCGGTAGGACCGTGGGGGCGAATATCAATATCCTCCCATTGAAAGGAATGTTTGGCTTTGGTCTTAGCCATCCAAAGATGCGGCATTATCTAGTGGGGCCGGTATACCGCGTCATCTCTAGAATCGACCCCATCTGGTTGTTTATGACCGGCACACGCGTTGAATGGCGAATGGCTAGATGGGCGTTATTATCTCGATCGACATTCACTTCAAACCTCGAAGCGATGAAGGGTCAAGGCGTGTGTGATCTTATGGCTAACCACCCATTGAAAGGAAAAGTCGAATTGTATCAAGACATGCACGATGAACCTTATGAAGCTAATTTGGTCTCTAAAGAGCGGTATGGCGGTTGTTCTTCGATGGAGCAGCGAGGCGACCTCGGCTGACCCCGTTGGCAGCAGTGGGGTAATGATATCTCCACAAAACCACGTGATACGAGCGTAATGGTTGTCAGAACCATGCACCAATAGCGTGAGTATAATGCGTTATTGATTGGTCTCGACATAGCCAAACATTTAGTGAAACACCTTGAAGCATTTGGGGATTCCACGGCTAATAGTAAAAGCGACTAAGAGGAGAGTCACGAAGTCGAGCCACGAGGACCTTATCCTCATCATCGTGGTGACTTTAGTGACTCATTTGAAAGCTTTTACATTGATCATGTGCCCGTTTGAGAACACTTATCGCGTCGTTGGCGTCTCTTGCGGCTCGCTAGCCGCACGAGAATGCTACTCGGCGGTTATTGTGTCTAGTCGGCTATTTACGGCCAAATATGCATTACAGATCCAAGCGTCGAAGGCGAACCTAAGTCACTTGAACCGCGGGCTGGCGGTTTCCTATCATCGACTATGTTTTGCATGGGATATTGCGGAGACATAAAAGAAAGAGAGTCAATCGTCGGCGAGCATCAAGATTTTACTCGATTCCCAATTCTGAGACTTTATATAGAAGGTCATATGATGGGTTCTTGCTCCGATGTTTGTCAACTAAGGAAGCGAGCAAGTCTTGAAAAAGCTCATGGCGGTGTTTGTGGAGCACCCGGCTGGACCTAAGTTGTGGGACGATTCGTAGACTTGGGTATTATTGGCCAATGATGGTAAAGAGCGTGCGTGGCTTCGCTAAGCGATTGTCATGCATGCCGAGATACATGCCAACTACCTTCATCAACGCCGGAATATTTGCATCCTCTGCGGCGTCGGCCATTCGAAACATGGGGAATGGACATTGTTGGCCCAATTTCTCCGCCTTCTTCAAAAGGACATCGCTTCATATTGGCGATAACTGATTATTTCTCAAAGTGGGCCGAAGCCATCCCATTGAGATTGGTCAAGACAAGTGATGTGATTAAATTTGTTAAACATCATGTCATTTACCGATATGGTGTACCCAGGCAGATTGTCCATGACAATGGTCCACAATTTGTCAGTCATGCTTTCACGCGGTTTTGCGATAAATTCCGAATCTGGAATTTAGCATCAACAGCTTACTATCTGTGCTTGAGCGGACAAGTGAAGCTTTTAATAAGGCGATCGTCAAGATCCTTACTAAGATGGTCCTTCAAACAAGAAGGATTGGGATGATAAGTTGGGACAAAGTTTGTGGGCTTACTGCTGCGGTTCGCACACCAACGGGTACCACCCCATATGCTTTAGTTTATGGTTGTGAAGCTATTTTACCGATGGAGATTCAAATTCCGTGCTCTGAATAGCATTAACCTTTGGAATGGCGGTGAAGAAAATCATCGTCGGCGCCTCGAGGACTTGAAATGCTAGATGGCGACTACGGGCTCAACAACATATCGAGTTCTACCAAGTCGGTTCTAAAGCATTTGACAAGAAAGTTAAATGTCGCATTTTCAAGGGAAGGCGACCTGCGTTCTCGTCTGTCCGGCCCGATCCTCAATTCTAAGAAGAAGGGAAATTGAACCAAAATGGGAAGGACCATTAAGTAGTGGATGCATTTTCGAATGGGCGTGCCGCCTAACCAATCAAGAAGGCGACAAAATCATGATGCCTATCAGCGGTAAATTTACGAAGAAATATTACCCTAATTAATTGTCTTATTACCTCTAGGTATTGGCTTACCAAGTAATATACCAATATTTTATTCACCGTTTCTTACAAATGGCGATTATTGTCCAATATTGACCTACCAAGTGATGTGTCAATATTCTTACGATGTCCACCATTTTCCATAAGTGATGTTCATTACCCTATATTGGCCTGACCAAGTGATGTAATGTTCTAATTTTACCCTATCAACTCCTCACGAATGGCGACCTACTATGTGATGTGCCCTATTCCACTATAGTCGTTATACTTTTATGTCCGAGCGACTTGACTACTCCCACATGGTTATTCCTCAGATGACTTTGTTCGTAATCCTTGTTGTTATACTTTCATGTTTGAACAACTTGATTGCTTCGATCACGATCGTTATGCTTTTCGTCGAGCGATTTGATCACTACTATTTTAATCCTAATAATGACCTACCGGGCAATTAAGCCCTTATCTTTTAATCCAGCGCCTTGGCGGCTAAGGATAGAGGGATATTTTAGCATTAAGCCTAAAAGAAACTCCTCGAAAACTCACCATCTTGAGGGGAAAAGTATGGCTAGTCCAACTCAAGCGGCGGTTGGTAAAGACATACCAAGTCCGTTGATAGCTGGGGATTTGCTAAAAATTCCAAATTGCAAATGCAAATTGCACAATAAAACATTAAATGGACACCAAAGGCGAAATTTTATAATAAAATCAAGGGTACATGAGTTACAAGTTCTCAAGGGTTTGGCGTTTGGTGCAATCTTGACCATAGTTTCCTTGTGGCGACCTTAATCTCCTCCGTCGCTGCTTATAAAGATCGTCGTCGAGAATGCAGGGCATCGGCTCCACGGCAACAGCCAGCCCTTCAGTCATTAGATTCACTTACTTCTGGCGGCCTCGTCGCGTACATTGAGCTATCAGTCGATGTTCATCAATAGCAGCTAGCCCACTCTGCCTCCGCCAATTTTGCACGAATATCGGCGAGTCACGACCTTGTAAGAGTCAACCGAGGTTGGTTACGTTTCGCCTGACAACCCTTTTCTTTTTATCATCACAGTGGCCTTTTCAAAGAGGCGGCCAATAGTCTACTTCTTCTCGAGTAGTTGGCGTTGGAGCTCAAATTGGGTATCATCTCTTGTTCTCCTAAAACGCATAGCCGCGGTCCTCAATCATGGAGCGAAGGAATGTTCCTTGTGTCTCGCCATTTGTTGAAAAGGGTCTGCTGTACCGGATAAGTTGGTAAAGCGGCGTAGGCTATGGCGTTAGTCGGGCTTTGCATCACATCGGAGAGGTTCCAATCTGACTTGATCGACAAAATCCCCACCGCGCTCTAACACTTGGCGGGGAGATTCTTTTAGGATGGTGAGAAATTATGGCGAATCATAGATACCGTATTCTTTTGACAAATCAAAGAAGAGGGTACCAACGAAAGGATTTGAACCGACGGACAAGCAGGGGCGGGATTGGCGGGACTTCAATGAGGAGGAGTGATGGCGGCAGTCAAAGCAGTGAGTCTCGAGCACAACCCATGGCGGGGATCGGGAATCATCATCTCGGGTCTGGGTTACGACTTCGAAACAATAGCAACCGCCGGAGACTCTTCAGCATCATCAGGCATACTCTTGGCAGCATCAGGAGGGCCTTCAGTAATGGGGCTCAAACTGGTGGCAGCTTCAATCAAGGTTTCTCTCCTTACAGCTTGACTACGTTTGGTCGAGGAGGCCACAGTCTTTTAGGTCCTTGAGTTGTTGGCACAAAGCAGCTTCCTCAAGCTCTGAAGTGGGGGTGGCTTCTTGGGCCGCAGCTCCAGCAATTTGGGTGAGGTAGAGCTTTCAAGAGGATCTTATGGAAGATGTTCCGATGCTTCTCCAAAAGGAGCAAAATCTCTAAGTGCCTCTGATACAGGTTCAGCCCCGAGAGTTTCTTCAACACCAGCAGAAGAAGGGATGTTGCTACCGTATTCATCTAGAGCCTCATCTATATCCTTTGGGTCTCATATGGGGTGGATTGGCGTGATGGCTCACGGGTCCCATGAGGGCGGTTGGCGTGAGGGCTCCCACCGACTTGGGGTTTAGCAGTTCGACATCCGTTTCGCCGTGCAAATACTCCTTTAGTCGGGAATGCGGCTCCGTTGAAGTCGGCCTTCCTATAGCGGCCTAATCAATCGACCCGAAGAGTTGATGTTGAAGCACGGAATTCCGTTTGCCATGCAATGCCACTTGCAATAAGCGAGCGTCGTTGGGATTGAGGGTCGTTCGCGGAAGAAAAAAGCGCGCGCCCGTGACGCCAGCGACGGTCAATAAGCCTGGCTCCCACAACTAAGCGCGGCCGTCGGTGTAATTGAGTTGGGATTACCGACATACTGATTGGTCATACCCGAAGCCGAGCAAAGCGGCGGGGTAAATAAGATCAATCATGAGGACGGCGGCGGATAAAATACCGGTCCGGATGCTCATGAGCCATAAAGCGCCAAGTGACAAAGTGGTATAACCTTGAGCATTGGGTTCATCCACCAAAGCTTGTCCATAGTGACCCGAGGAAAATGAGGAGAGCAGGTTAAAGAATAACTCTTATAGTCCGGAGGCGCGCCGCCGCTGAAGCCATGTAATGTTTGTTCCAATCGGCGTTCTCTAGCCTCACGGATGAAAGAAGGTAATCTGTCCCTCTATAGGGCGGAGAGGTGTACCCATGAGTAGAGGCGATTACATGACAAACCACGCCATAAGATAGGCGTATGGTAATTCTACCTTGGATTCGGCACCATGGCGGTAGCAAAGGCGCCACAATCCCGATGAATCTGAGGCGATCATGGCGGGGAAGAAGTGCATCTGGCGCTGTGCTAAACAAGCAGCGGGGAAAATCACCTCGGGTGCCAATGAATCAAAGGCTGCCGATGGGAGCGGCGATGTGTTTGAGCCACAACATGAGGTAGCGCTATACCGATGCCGAAGAAATCGGCTCCAGCTCGATAAAGATAAGTGTCAAACGTTGTCCCTTCCGGGAAGCCATGCTCGTCTGTGTGAGTCACATAAGAAAGCGGAAGGTTGTTAAGCACAAGCCGTGACAAAGTACCCGCCTCAAGAGGACCCATGGGCATCACAACACTTCCCTTATCATCTAGCCCTTCAAAGAGGTAGCGGGCCCAAGTGTTGTGACTAATGAGCTTCTCCCCCTTCTTATCAGTGCGTCCATGCATACAAGTGCAAATATGGAAGTGGCACATCACTTCCCAATAAGTTTCCACTACTTGGGGTGATCTTTCTCCAAATCATCGACTCTTTATACCGGAATGTACTCCTCATGGATACCTCCATGAGGTAGTCCAGGAAATCTCGGCCATCTCATGCAAAGCAATCCCCAACTTCGCCATGCGGGGTGAAAGTGTGGGTATCGAGTTATACAACTCCAAGATTCTAAGGAATTCTGAGAATATTCCTCAAGCCCGATTGAGTTGCCACGATTGGAGCCCTAAGGCCAAACCTCTCCAATTCGTCACCATTTTCTTTTAAAATGTATTCATTGTGAGGCCACCATTGAAGAACTCCATCGAGACCAGCACGAGTCAGGAAATCTTTGGCGGGAATTGCCCCTCCGCCTTATGGAAAGCCGACCAAAAGTGTTGGCGCGGCGGTGATTCACCAACGAAGTTCCCTTTGGAAAAGCCGGGTTGTAGACCGGTTACATGATGACCATGGCGGTCCACATTGCACCATCAGGAAGCGACCACACATTACTCCGTCTTGAGTGGGAGTTAGATCTAATTCATCTTCCTAGAAGTAGAAGCGGCTCTTAGCGAAGTGAGTGAGCAGTCACGTTCCATTCTGAGCAAGAACATGTAGCGTGAGTTCACCACCTGAGCCACCTATATGAACCCAAATCCAGCAGTCACGGATCTTGATTATCATCTCCAAAGCGGGGAAGGCGGGCTTTGCGATTTGGTCTGGTGCTGAGACTCGAGAGGGCATCCGTAATCCATCGCTGAAGGTGGAGGTTGAAGGCTCGAGAAAGAAGTCTCAACTCCTCTTAGTTCTATCCTACAATCACGAGAGCGTTCATGAGAGGAGAAAATGAGTTACGCCTCTTGAGCACCATTTGTTCAGCACCCGTTGAGGATGGGGGTAGAGGGATGCTCAACTACACAAGAGAAGAAAGAAGTTAGTCTCGAGAGGTTTAAATCGCCACTTCAAAGAGCGAAGTCAATTTGATGACAAGCCTCGTCAAGCGGATGAACCGTCATCAATGGCGAACCTCGTCCAGACGGATGAACCGTCATCAATGGGCGAACCTCGTCCAGCAGGCGAACCGTCATCAATGGGCGAACCTCGTCAAGCGGACGAACTTCGTCATCAATGGGCGAGCCTCGCCAAAAAAGACGGATTTCGTCTACAATAAATGAGCCTCGCCGGACAAGTCCCATCTTTTGAGAAGCGAGCCTTGTCAAACAAGGCTAATCTTTCAAGAAGGCGAGACATCGCCAAGCGAGACTCATCCAACAAGAAGATGAGCCTCGAGCCTCGTCTAAAGAATCAAACTTAAGCCAAGCAGTGAGTTTCAAAAGCAGACCCTAGCGGGATCACGGAAGATCAGAACCTCGGCGAGGTTTATCGATCAAATGAGGCAAGCCTCGTCAAAACGGCTGGCCTTGATTAAATCGCAATCTTTGAGATCGATCTCGTCTCGAGTGAAGATCATGTCATAAAATCAAGCGTTACGGTAGTTTAAAAGTCATGTCATGGCGAGCAATGCTTTAAAGTCTTTTACACTGTGGCGGACGGTGGGGAAGCGAAGTCAGCGGGCCTTTTGCCTTTACCCGATGGCGGTTTTGGGGCCATTGCTTCAGCGTTGAAGGAGATCTCGGTGATTGGATATCGGTGGCTTGAAGAAGATGGCATTAGAGGCTGACTCTGGGGCCTTTATTTGTCATATATAGGGTCGGAGGAGCAGCCCGGCGGCGAGATATCGGCCTAGATCTCTCCGCGTGATCCTCAATGCGGGATCTCGGGCCGAGATCTTTGGATGTGAAAAGTCACTCTAAAGGTGTCAAATCCCCAATTCACCGCGTGGAGGTAGATTTAAAGAAATGAGCAGCCAAAGGGTCGGTGAGTGTGAGGTTAAAGCCTGGCCCTCATATTTGAACTCAGCGAAGTTGGCGTCACGAGCCTCGCGAATAGGTTTATTAGAAAAATTCAAAGTATTCGGACCCACACAACTGATTCAAGCACGAAAACTTTGAAGGGGTCTTGTAGGCGATCAAAAATTCTCTAGGCGAGGTCCGCAGCACCTTAGTTATTAAAGCTTGAAAGGGCTTACTCAAGAGGCGAGCCTCGACCTCAATACGAGGTTCGCACGTGAAGCGGAGTTCGAGCTTAACACGAGGTCCGCACGAGAAATGAAGTTCAACAGTGATCTGACGAGGTCCGCATGAGAAATGAACAGTGATCTGACGAAGTTCGCCTATAACAGTGGCCTGCCGAGGCTCACCTACAACAGTGGACTGACGAGGCTCGCCCACAACAGTGATCCGAAGTTCACCCATTTAGCGAAGCTCTCCATTTAGTCGAGGTTTGCCAAGCAGCGAAGCTCTCCATTTAGTCGAGGTTCGCCAAGCAGCGAAGCTCTCCATTCAGACGAGGTTAGCCTATAGCGTGAAGCTCTCCATTTAGTCGAGGTTAAGGCGTGAAGCTCTCCATTCGGCGAGGTTAGCCTATAGCGTGACTCTCCATTTAGTCGAGGTAGTTGTAGCGAAGCTCTCCATTGAGCGAGGTTGGCTATAGCGTAGCTCTCCATTCGAGCGAGGTTAGCCTATAGCGTAGCTCTCCATTGAGCGAGGTTAGCCTATAGCGTGAAGCTCTCCATTGAGCGAGGTTAGCCTATAGCGTGGCTTGTTATCAAACAGTTCACCCAAGTAGCGAACCGTCATTCAATCAAAGTTCAGCCGGTCAATGAAGAAGCGGCTTCGTCATCTAACAGCTTCGAGGCTGCATATAGCAGCAGAAAGCAGCGACCGAAGGCCACGAAGGCCACGGCGATACGTGGGTATCGGTTATACCACGACCCGCGACAATTAACCCGTTCCCACGATTATAGCACACGGTTGTGTGCTTAATATTATAAATAGTCTTGGGCGACTATTGGGAGAGGCTTTTGGAGAATTAGAAATGAACACTTTCGCAAGAGGCTCGGAAACTTCATCGGCAATCTCGGATCATCAACAACCTTGTTACGATGCGTCAGCGGAAAGCAATCTCGGCGTGAGCATCGAGGAAGTATCCTTTAAGCTACCAGAATCCACACAACAAAGAAGTCAAATCAACCTTCTCTTCCTCGTAGCAGAGAGAGTGTGATTGTAATCCTTTTTCAAATTCAATCAATACAAACTTTTGACTCTGAGAAGATGGCGACCAGTGGGAGCAACCATTCATTAGATGAGTGGTGGTGGCGCAATCGAGACAAGGTTGCGGTTGGAACGAGGTTCAAACCTTGGTCATTGAATCGATCAAAGTAAGTGCGAGGAGTTTCTTTCCTCAGGGCATCTAGCCCGGTGAAGCATGAAGTGTGGAGGAGTCTCATATGAGGCTTCAGCCCCGTGGCCTGGCTGAATCCTCTCGGCGAACCTCGACAATCGACCTCTGTCTCTCAGGATAAGGCTCCAAAAGCTAGCCAACGAGGCTAAGAAATAGGTTGTCAAACAACCCAAGTCAACCGGTGTTGTCGGCCAAGTTTTGGCTTAGGCAAGCCTCGCTCTGCCTATGTGGAGACGGGACCTTCTAGCGGTCCTCTCAAGAGCGTGCTAGACAGCGTCGGCCCAGAACCAAGCTTCGCCCGGCGTGCTCGAGCTTTGGTCTCGTTGGATGGATTCCACTATCGTCCAAGGGACAACGAACCTCGTCATCATCAAGGGTTCATTGAAACAAGGCGAGTGTAAGCCCGGTGCGAACCTCGTCCACAAGGCGAGAGCGTCGCCTCGGCTGCGAACCTCGTCCAGAGTGGCGAACCTGCCGTCAACATGAGCTTAGTCCAAGTGCGAACCTACGCCTGACAGCGAGGTCCCCTTGAAGGATGAGCCTCGTTTGAGTGGCAAACCTGCGCCCGGCAACATGAGGTCCCCTCTAAAGGGATGAACCTCGTCCAAGCAGCGAACCGCCAACATGAGGTCTCCTCTAAGCGGGGCCGAACCTCGGCGAGCGTGAACCTCGCCGCCCGAGAATCAAAAGAAATGGCAACCTCGCCCGGGTTCGCGGACTTCGATTTAGAGCCTCTCTCATTGAGGCTCGCTTTTCGAGAATCAGCGGGGAGACACCCGCCGATCTTCGTGATTATCTCACACCATAAGCGTGATGCGGTCAAATGCAATCTCATTGCTGTTGTGAAACTTATCTCGCGATCGCGCGAATGTTCATCGGCGCATCGAGCCGGTTTTGGCGATTATCGACCCGTCAACTAGGCGAAGGCGGTTTCGCCACAAAAAACAGCGGCCAGCGGTGGTCATTCCCACAGGTGACTATCAACATGGTCGGGGCGGGGCAAAACCAGCGGGTAGTCAGAATCTTCGACCACGAATATTCCCGGGGTTCACGGCGCATTAACCAATAGCGAGCCTATCGAGTACCGTCTTTGTTCGGGCGACAATTCCATTACTATAGACAATTGGTAGGGGTACTTCGAAGAACTTGAGAACTCTTGCATCGCTACTTCTCAACCCGAACAGATTTCGGTGTCGGGCCGATGTCATGGCGAATGAGAGAAGGAGATGACCGCGAAGGATTGAAGAGCAACAAGCTACTATTCTTGCGCAACAAGAATCTATTAGGCGTTTGGAAATGATGATGGAGAAACTTGTGGGCAAGAAGAAGATGGACGAAGGAGGATCCAAATCGAAGCAAGAAGGCTACGATGGAGATCATGATGTCCACTCAGTGTCATCAGAAGGGGAATCGAATCCGCGTACAAAAGAGCAAGATCATATGCTGCGGGATTTCCAAAAGCAGCTGGATGCTCTGAAACTCCAAGGGCAATCTAAGGAGTTGGGGGTGACGAGGCCATATCCTATAGAATGGGATGATGTCCCATATCCTCCGAAATTCAAGCCACTTAACTTAGTGCAATTCGACGGGAAAAGTTCCCCGTCACAACATATCTACTACTTCAAGCGGTAGGGCATATAGCGGGTAATGATCCCATCATGACCGATTATTCATTAGCACTCTTAAAGGAGTTGCCTTGAGTGGTTTGAAGGTTAGAGCACTGGTTCTATCAACTCTTGGAAAGATCACGCAAAGGCTTTTATGGCCCGATTTTTGATGATGACGAGGTGTCTATGGCCACTTTGTTGGCGAAAAGCAAAAGATGGAGTGCATCGACACTTTCGTCAAAGATTCGAAATCAGTCTTTACACTCCGGGACCAAGTCTCCGAAAGAGGCGTTCATCGCGGATGTCGCGAGCCAACCTCTCAATCAACATACTTCGAAGATGGAGTGCGGTTAAGCACACTCTTGGAAAGTGGTGAGCAAAGGCGAACAAGTTGAAAACATGCTTAAGAGGATTGAAGCGAGAAGAACCTCGGGATTATCGTTCTAAAGGGGGTAATCGAGCAATTTCGCCTCAAAAGCAATCAAAGGGAAGGAGACTCTGGCTGTGGAGACTCAACCTCTTGCAAAACCTTTTAGCGAGAAACCAAATGCCTCCGATAACCGTCCTATGAAGAAGTATGATTTCAAGGATGATCAGGAGTTGTCCTATCTTCAAGACTTTACTCAAGATGAACAAGATCAGCCGGAAATAAAGCGGGAGGAAGCTTCAAGGCGGATGATCAAAATATTGCATGTACCATCGAATGGTACACCATCCAAAGGGTCATGTTACATCTTGAAAGACAAGATCAAGTCTTGTTAGAAGCGAGTGTTATGACTTTGCGTGAGGATCGAGAAGAAGGTTAATGCGCAAACATGGTGGCTCTCGGTTTGGCGATTTTCGCGAATTCAAGTGCGAGGATGGTGTAAAGCTAATCCCTCAGCGAAGCGAGTTGTGAACTTTGACCTCGGCGGGAAGCACAAGTATGGTCCCTTATACGCGCGAAATTATAATGGGTTCACCACGACTTGTTATCGGATGAACAATGGACTTCTTCAAAGTCAAAGGGAAGACTTATAGCGCCACCTTTCGTGGGAAAGAACAAGTCAATGACTCCACGAGCAACAAATCGCCCGGCCGCTGCTTGTACGGTGTTGGCCAGAAGCGGAAAAAGTTCTCAAAGGTATCCGAGGCAACATCGATGTACCGGCAAAGGTGCGGTCGGTGAGCCCAAAATGAGGAGATCGCTACAACAAAGCTTAGGAAGGACCGCGCGAAACCCGAAGGCCCTTTCGGTTTGGCGTTTTAGCCCAACTCTCCAACATCGTGAGGATCACTTTATTGAGCTCTTGCGCCTCTCCCAATCTACGAGAAGCTCTGCGAAGCGTTGGCGGATAATGAAGCGTTCTAGCTCATTTCGAGCTCGCGAGTTTGTGCCAATGTCACGAGGTCTTTAAGGGGCCAATACCTTGCATTACCTTCTCATCGGAGGACATGCAAGTGAAGAACCAACATGGCAGGCCTTTATACTTTCACGGTTACATTGGCTCTGTCGAATCAGCAGAGCTCAAGTTGACGGGATGCATTGAGCATCATCCCGAGAGTCATACAACATCTTGGGATACATGCATCGGTTAGCGGCGGCGGGACCACCATCTACGGTTTCAATGCTACCAATTCGTCCCTTGGGCAAGATCAAACTCAAATGCCAAATAGGAGACTTGAAGGCAGGCGTTACACTTTCGTCATTGATGCGGATACATCTTATAATGCGCTATTGGGTGCCCTTGGATCCATGAAAATCTAATCATCCCATCACGTTGCATCAATGCATGAAGTATGTAGATGAAGAAGGGATGGTTAAAACATTGGCGGAAAGGCAACCATTCAAAGGTGGAGAATTATTTTCTTGATTAGTCCACTACCTTGAGGAAGGCCAAACCGATGAACCCGAGTCGAGGACTATGCGGCGGAAATGGTGACATAGAGTCAGAACAAGGAGTTGTTTTCAATGATGTAAAACCCTTTGTAATCGATCACGAATGATCACGATGGCGACATAGTGGTTTTAATGAAAATTATGATTTAGCTTACGTGTCGGGTGTTAAAAGTCATCTTGACTTAGCGTCGAGAAATTCTTCACGGTTGTATCTTTGAACCGACATTGCACATGCCCATTGGTCGTCATTCATGGCGACCCAAAACCTCAACTCTTATGGCGGTTTTGTGATCTAGGCGGAATGATGATGAAAAGACATTATCTTTGGGCAAGTTAACAAACCATTGCAAGGCGAGGTGGAAAAACCAACAAAAAGGAAAAGAACCCCAATTCTCATATTTCATGGCCAGTAAAAATTTGATGAAGAAAATGGGGTATGACTTCCTCCACGAAGGATTAAACTTGGAAAAGGCATCGGGACACCGGTCAATGCTTATGTCGGAAGGCGGCTGATGATTACTATCATAAAACTTCGTAAAGGGTTAGGATCAGAGTGCGCCCGTACTCATGGCATGTTATGGTGAGGGTGAGTCAGATCATTCATCTTACGGCGGATTCACGGGATTACGGCGTCGATTATAGGACATGAATTTAAGTCCACGATGGCCAATATGACCTCGGTGATCAATAGAGATTCAAGAAGATGATCTCTTACGCTATTGGAGGATCCATGAGTCAGCGACTTGGAATGCAATGGGAACATCGTTTTGAACAAGGAGGCCACCGATGACAAAATAATCCAAGTTAATATGGGGGATGAAGCTAATCCAAAACCCATATTCATAGCGATAGTTTGGCGGTGAAGAAAGGAGAGCCTTATTGCTTTGAGTGCGGGAATACATCGATGTCTTATGGAATTACGAAGATATGCGGTTTAGATCCTCAAGTGGCTATGCAGCTTAATATCAAACCGGTGCTAAGCTTTATTAAGCAGCGACAACGGCGATTTTCCCCTCGGTCATGAAGGCCATCGAAGGAAATCGAAAGGCGATCAAAGCGGGATTCATCAGGAAGTCGCGGCATCGGCGGGTAGCAAATATAGTACCCGTGGTAAAGAAAAGCGGACAAATCCGACGGTGTGTTGATTACGAGACTTAAATCGGCATGTCCAGAAGGATGATTTCCCTCTACCAATTCACGGACATTATCGCCGACAACACATGCGGGTTTGAAAGGATGTCTTTCATGGATGGATTTTGAGGGTACAATCAAATCAAAATGCATCGATGATGAAAAGCATCTTGCCTTCGAACACGTCGGGGGATATGTTATCTGATCATGCCCTTTGGCTTGAAAGCGGGGGCTACATACCCGGCGTGCCATGACCACTATTTTCGAAAACATTTCACGGAAAATAGTGGAATCTCGTGGATGATCTAGTAGTCAAGAGTAAATCAAGCAAAGTGATCACTTGCATGACTTAAAGACAACATTTGAGATAATCTTGGGCACATCGGTGAAGATGAACCGACTAAGTCTTTTGAGGGATGTCTAGTGGCAAATTTCTAGGGTTAAGTGGTCACGGCCGGATGGTATCCGTCTCGACCGGACAAAGTCAAAGCTATCGGGGAACTTCCACCTCCTAGAAGCCTCGAGCCAGCCGTGGTCTCCAAGGCGTTTGGCTTACATTGAGATTCATTTCCAATTTATGGAAATGTCAACCCTTCTCGAAGCTCATGAAGAAAGGTGTATCGTTAGTTTGGGATGAAGATTGTAGGAAGGCATTGAAGAGATCAAAACATATCATTCTAATCCCCAGTGTTAGTTGCACCTAAATCGGGGAAAGCCCTTCTGATTTACATCCGGCTTCTGAGTATCGTTAGCGAGTCTTTTAGTACGGGGCGATGATAATGGCCACGGCGGTGATCTATTACCTTAGTAGGGCCATGCGGGGCGAACATCGATATCCTCCCATTGAAGGAATGTTTGGCTTTGGTCTTCGCCATCAAAAGATGCGGCATTACACAGTGGGGCCGGACTACCGCGTCATCTCTAGAATCGACCCCATGGTATTTTGACTGGCTGCGTTGAATGGCGAATGGCTAGATGGGCATTGTTATTATCTCGATCGACATTCACTTCAAACCTCGGCGATGAAGGGTCAAGGCTGTGTGATCTTATGGCTAACCACCCATTGAAAGGGAAAGTCGAATTGTATCAAGACATGCACGATGAACCTTATGAAGCTAATTTGGTCTCTAAGGAGCGGTATATAGCGGTTGTTCTTCGATGGCGCCGAGGCGACCTCGGCGGACCCGTTGTGGCGGAGTGGGGTAGTATTGATATCTCCACAAAACCCGCGTGATCTGCGGTACGTTATGGTTGTCGAACCATGCACCAATAGCGTAGCGGTATAATCGTTATTGATTGGTCTCGACATAGCCAAACATTTAGGCGTGAAATACCTTGAAGCATTTGGAGATTCCGGCTAATAGTAAGCGACTAAGAGAAGCAGAAGTCGGGCGCGAGGACCTTATCCCTCATCATCGGCGGCCGTGACTTTAGGTGACTCATTTGAAAGCTTTTACATTGATCATGTGCCCGTTTGCGAGAACACTTATCTTTGTCGTTGGCGTCTCTTGCGGCTACACTAGCCACGCGAGAATGCCACTCGGCGGAGTTATTGTGTCTAGTCGGCTATTTCGGCCAAAATATGCATTCTGAGATCCAAGCGTCGAAGAGCGAACCTAAGTCACTTGAAGCCGCGAGGCTGCGGTTTCCTATCATCGACTATGTTTTGCATGGGATATTGCCGAAGACATAAAAGAAAGAAGTCAATTAGTCGGCGAGCATCAAGATTTTACTATGATTCCCAATTCTGGACTTTATATAGAAGGTCATATGATGGAGTTCTTGCTCGATGTTTGTCAACTAAGGAAGCGAGCAAGTCTTGAAAGAAGCTCATGGCGGTGTTTGTGGAGCACACCGGCTGGACCTAAGTTATGGGACGATTCGTAGACTTGGGTATTATTATTATGATGGTAAAGGCGGTGGCTTCGCTAAGCGGTGCCATGCATGCGGATACATGCTAACTATCTTCATCAACCGCGAGAACACTTGCACCTACCATACATCGGCCATTTGAAACATGGGAATGGACATTGTTGGTCCAATTTCTCCGCCTTCTTCAAAGGACATCGCTTCATATTGGCGATAGCTGATTATTTCTCAAAGTGGGCGAAGCCATCCCATTGAGATTGGTCAAGACAAGTGATGTGATTAAATTTGTTAAACATCATGTCATTTACCGATATGGTGTGCCGGCGGTGTCCATGACAATGGTCCACAATTTGTCGATCATGCTTTCCGCAGCGGTTAGATAAATTCGAATCGAATTTAGCATCAAACTTACTATCACCTTCTGAGCGGACAAGTGAAGCTTTTAATAAGGCGATCATCAAGATCCTTACTAAGATGGTCTCTTCAAACAAGAAGGATTGGGATGATAAGTTGGGACAAAGTTTGTGGGCTTACTGCTGCTTGATTCGCACCAGCGGGTACCACCCATATGCTTTAGTTTATGGTTGTGAGGCTATTTTACGATGGAGATTCAAATTCGTGCTTCTGACGAATAGCATTAACCCTTGGAATGGCGGCGAAGAAAATCATCGTCGGCGCTTGAGGAACTTGAAATGCTAGATGGCGACTACGGGCTCAACAACATATCGAGTTCTACCAAGTCCGGTTCTAAAGCATTTGACAAGAAAGTTAAATGTCGCATTTTCAAGGAAAGCGACCTCGTTCTCATGTCCAGGCCGATGATCCTCAATTCTAAGAAGAAGGAAATTCGAACCAAAATGGGAAGGACCATTAAGTAGTAGATACGTTTACTTTCGAATGGGCGTACCTAACCAATCAAGAAGGCGACAAAATCATGATGCCTATCAGCGGTAAATTCGAAGAAATATTACCCTAATTAATTATCTTATTACCTCTAGGTATTGGCTTACCAAGTAATATACCAATATTTTATATTCACAATATTCACCGTTTCTTACAAATGATGATTATTGTCCAATATTGACCTACCAAGTGATGTGTCAATATTCTTCACGATCCACCATTTTCCATAAGTGATGTTCATTACCTATATTGGCCTACCAGTGATGCGATGTTCTAATTTTACCCTATCACTCCCTCACGAATAGCGGCCTACTATGTGATGTGCCCCTATTCCAACTATAGTCGTTATACTTTTATGTCACTAAACGACTTGACTACTCCCACATGGTTATTCCTCTGAATGACTTTGTTGCGTCCTTGTTGTTATACTTTCATGTCACTGAACAACTTGATTGCTTTATGATCACGATCGTTATACTTTTACGTCACTGAACGATTTGATCACCCCCACACTATTTTAATCCTAATAATGACCTACCAGGCAATTCGCCCTTATCTTTTAATCCAGCGCCTTGAGCGGGTAAGGATAGGGGATATTTTAGCATTTAGCCTAAAGAAACTCCTCGAAAACTCACCATCTTGAGGGAAAAGTATGGCTAGTCCAACTCAAGCGGTTGGTAAAGACATACCAAGTCGGTTGATAGGCGGGGATTTGCTAAAAATTCCAAATTGCAAATGCAAATTGCACAAGAAAACATTAAATGGACACCAAAGGCGAAATTTTATAACAAAATCAAGGGTACATGAGTTACAAGTTCTCAAGGGTTTGGCGGATTTGGTAGCAATCTTGACCATAGTTTCCTTGTGGCGACCTTGATCTCCTCCGGCGCGCTTATAAAGATGGAGTCGTCGAAGAACGAACGCCGGCTCCGGCAGCTATTCGAGTCATTAGATTCGACGTCGCCATTGAGCTATCGAGTCGATGTTCCTCAATAGCGGCCCGCTAGCCCTCTCTGCCTCCGCCAATTTTGCACGAATATCGACGACTTGTAAAAGTCAACAGGAGTTGTTGGTTTCGGCCTTGACAACCCTTTTCTTTTCATCATCTGAGTGGCCTTTTCAAAGAGGCGGCCAATAGTGCGCTTCTTCTCGAGTAGTTGGCGTTGAAGCTCAAATTGGGTATCATCTCTTGTTCTCCTAAGTGCATAGCACGGTCCTCAATCATGGAGCGAAGGACATTCCATTTGTCTCGCCATTTGTTGAAAAGGGTCTGCACTGTACGGATAAGTTCGTAAAGCGGCGTAGGCTATAGCGTTAGTCGAGCTTTGCATCACATCGGGGAGAGGTTCCAATACGGCCTTGATCGGCAAAATCCCACGCTCTAACACTTGGCGGGAGATTCTTTTAGGATGGTGAGGAATTATGAATCATAGATACCCGTATTCTTTTGACAAATCAAAGAAGAGGGAGTGCAACGAAGGATTTGAACGACGGACATCGCAGAGGCCGGATTGGCGGGACTTCAATCGAGATGATGGCGTGATCAAAGCGGTGAGTCTGAGCACAACAGCGAGGGATCGCGAATCATCATCTCGGGTCACAGGTTGACTTCGAAGCGATAGCGACCGCCGGAGACTCTTGGCATCATCGAGGCATACTCTTGGCGACATCGGGGAGGGCCTTGATAATGGGGCTCAAGCTGGCGGCGGCTTCAATCAAGGTTTCTCTCCTTACCGCTTGACTACGTTTGGTCAGGAGGCCACAGTCTTTTAAGTCCTTGAGTTGTTGGCACCAAGCTTGGCTTCCTCCGAGCTCACGAAGTGGGGGTAGCTTCTTGGGGCCTGACTCAATGATGGCTGGGTGAGGTAGAGCTTTCAAGAGGATCTTACGGAAGATGTTCGATGGTTCTCAAAGGACAAAATCGCTAGGTGCCTCGTCTGAGTTCAGCCGGGAGTTTCTTCAACACCCGTGAGAATAAGGGATGTTGCTACCGTACTCATCTAGAGCCTCATCTATGTCCGCCTGGGTCTCATGTGGGCTGGGTTGATGTGATGGCTCACGAGTCCCATGAGTGGATTGGCGTGAGGCTCCACACCAACTTGGGGTTTAGCGGTTCCGACATCCGTTTGGTGAGGCAAATACTCCTTTAGTCCCGGAATGCGGCTCCTCGTTGAAGTCTGGCCTTCCCTATAACGGCCCCGAATCAATCGTAATCCCGACGAATTGATGTTGAAGCCTGGAATTTCGGCGTTTGCCATGCAATGCCACTTGCAATAAGCGAACGTCGTCCGGGATTGAGGGTCGTTGTGGGAGAGCGACAATGCTTGGCGGCGGTCGATGCCAAGCCACGGCTCCCACAACTAAGCGCGGCCGTGGTTATGGTGAAGATTGGGATTACCGACATACAGTTGGTCATACCGGCCCGGCGGCCAAAGCGGCGGGGTAGATAAAGGCTCAATCGCATCTGAGGACCAAAGCGGCGGATAAAATACCCCGGTCGGATGCTCATGAGCCATAAGAAGCAGCCGAGTGACAAAGTGGTATAACCCTGAGCATTGGGTTCATCCACCAAAGCTTGTCCATAGCTGACCCCAGGAAAATGAGGGAGGCACCGGTTAAAGAATAACTCTTATAGTCGGAGGCCTTGCCGAAGCCATGTAATGTTTGCTCCAACGTTCTCTAACCTCACGGATGAAAGGAGTAAATTGTCCCTCTATAGAAGCAGAGGGTGTACCCATGAGAATAGGGCAGTGCATGACAAACCACGCCATAAGATAGGCGTATGGTAATTCTACCCTTGGATTCTCAGCACCATGACAGAAGGCGTAGCAAAGAGGCCGCAATCCCCAATGAATACGGGCGATCATGGCGGGAACAAGTGCATCTTGGCGCCGTGTGCTAAACAAGCGGCGAGGAAAATCACCTCGGGTGCCAATGAATCAAAGGCTGGGGCGGCGATGTGTTTGAGCCACAACATGAGGTAGCTGCTGAAACGACCTTGAAGAAATCGGCTCCCTACGATAAAGATAAGTGTCGAGCGTCGTCCCTTCAGGAAAGCCATGCTCGTGCAGTGTGAGTCACATAAGAAAGCGGAAGGTTGTTAAGCACAAGGCGTGACAAAGTACCGCCCAAGAGGACCCGGGGCATCCAACACTTCCCTTATCATCTAGCCCTTCAAAGTGGCGGGCCCAAGTGTTGTGACTAATGAGCTTCTCCCCTTCTTATCGGTCGTCCATGCATACAAGTGCAAATATGGAAGTGGCACATCACTTCCCAATAAGTTTCCACTACTTGGGGTGATCTTTCTCCAAATCTGTGACTCTTTATACAGGAATGTACTCCTCATCTGGATACCTCCCAGGTAGTAGAAATCTCGGCCATCTCATGCAAAGCAATCCCCAACTCGCCATCTGGGGTGAAGAAAGTGTGGGTATCAGGATTATACAACTCCAAGATTCCAAGGTGTGAGAATTATTCCTCAAGCCCAGTTGAGTTGCCACGATTGGAGCCCTAAGGCCAAACCTCTCCAATTCGTCACCATTTTCTTTTAAAATGTATTGATGTGTGAGGCCACCATTGAGAAGAACTCCATCGAGACCCGCACGGAGTCAGGAAATCTTTGAGAATTGCCCTCAGCGCCTTATGGAAAGCGACCAAAAGTGTTGGCGCGGCGGTGATTCACTGGGGAAGTTCCCTTTGGAAAAGCCGGGTTGTAGACCGGTTACATGATGACCATGGCGGTCACACATTGCACCATCGAGGAAGCGACCACACATTACTCCGTCTTGAGTGGGAGTTAGATCCCAATTCATCTTCCTAGAAGTAGAAGCGGCTCTTAGCGAAGTGAGTGAGCGATCCACGTTCCATTACGAGGCAAGAACATGTAGCGTGAGTTCACCACCACAAGCCACCTATATGAACCCAAATCCAGCAGTCATCGGATCTTGATATCATCTCCAAACAGGAAGACGGGCTTTGCGATTTGGTCCCGGTTAACAGACTCTAGAGGGGCATCTGTAATCCATCGTCTGAAGGTGGAGGTTGAAGGCTCAGAAAGAAGTCTCAACTCCTCTTCAGTTCTATCCACAAATGCAGGAACGTTCATGAGAGGGGAGAGAAAATCAGGTTCTGCCTCTTGAGCACCATTTGCTCGACACCCGTTGAGGATGGGGGTAGAGGATGCTCAACTACAGAAGAGAAAGAAGAAGTTAGTCTCAGAGGTTTAAATCGCCACTTCAAAAGAACGAAGTCAATTTGATGACAAGCCTCGTCAAACAGATGAACTTCGTCATCAATGGGCGAACCTCGTCCGACAGATGAACTTCGTCATCAATGGGCGAACCTCGTCCAACAGACGAACTTCGTCATCAATGGGCGAACCTCGTCAAGCAGTTGAACTTCGTCATCAATGGGCGAGCCTCGCCAAAAAAGACGGATTTCGTCTATAATAAATGAGCCTCGCCAGACAAGTCCCATCTTTTGAGAAGACGAGCCTTGTCAAACAAGGCTAATCTTTCAAGAAGGCGAGCATCGCCAAACGAGACTCATCCAACAAGAAGATGAGCCTCGAGCCTCGTCTAAAGAATCAAACTTCGCCAAACAGGCGAGTTTCAAAACAGAGACCCTAGCGGGATCTGGAAGATCAAGAACCTCGACGAGGTTTATCAGTCAAATGAGGCAAGCCTCGTCAAAGGCGTGGCCTTGATTAGAAAGTCGCAATCTTTGAGATCGATCACCGTCTCGAGTGAAGATCATGTCATAAAATCAACGTTACGGCGGATTTTAAAAGTCATGTCATGGCGAGCAATGCTTTAAAGTCTTTTACCTGTGAAAACGGACGGCGATTGGGGAGAGCCAGAAGTCCCAGCGGGCCTTTTGCCTTTGCCAGTAGCGGTTTTGGGGGCCATTGCTTCAAGCGTTGAAGGAGATCACCGGTGATTGAGGATACTTGCGGAGCACATGGCCCGCGTTTCAATTCAAAATCGAACCGCGTGGCGCGTTCGATGCCCAAAGCGGAGCACATGGCGCGTTGAAATCAAGGCGGAGGTCCATCCCGTGTTCACACTAAAATGCGAGCGAGGCTTGCTCTAGAAACGCGAACCGTTTTGACTCATTCAAACATGAGTTGAGCGGTTCCTAAACGTTTGAGATTTAAGGGGTGGTTACACCCACTAAACCCATTATGGAGCAATTTAAGGGCGTTACACCCCTTTAATCCCTATAAAATGGGGGTTTCCCACCGACAAATGGGGGTTTGAAAGGTTTGGCGGAGAACTAAAAAGGAGAAACGGTTTCTTACATGCGGTGTGATCGATGT
Source organism: Asparagus setaceus (assembly GCA_012295165.1). Lineage (NCBI taxonomy): Eukaryota > Viridiplantae > Streptophyta > Magnoliopsida > Asparagales > Asparagaceae > Asparagus > Asparagus setaceus. Next base: position 83,363,531 of record CM022704.1, on the reverse strand, counting down.
GATCGGACCTTCATCAGTGAGTGCGTCGGATGAAACTTGGAGGGAAGCCTCAACACACAAATGGTTCCTAATTCTGAATGGTGAATATTGATTTCTACCAGGTTGGATTTGAAGATATTGAGGTTTTGAAGCTAATTGTCAGAGAATAGTTTCTTACGGGTGGTGATGTGTGATCGGACCCTCATCCCTGAGTCGATCGGAGTGAAACTTGGAGGGCAGTCTCAACACTCATCGTTCCTAATTCTAAATGGTGGAGATTGATTTCTACCAGTCAGATTTAGAGATATTGAGGTTTGACCGAAGATCTGCGTCTCTTTTTAAAGAAAGGATCAAACCTCCTTTCATCAACTCTCCTAGAGTTCAACTTCGATCTGATTTTCAAACTTACATGGCAAGTTCTTCTTCACCATTCTTGGCTAAAAGGATTACTAATCATTTTCTAAAATCAACTCTATCAAAGAGTTCTTAACTCGGTCGGAGTTCTAAACTTGCTCTGCGAGTTATTTTTCAACCTCGTCCCGAGTCAAGGCGGTCGGATCGTCAGCGGGATACAAGATTCAAGCTCCTATGCCACAGTGAAGAACCTAGTTTTAAACAAAGGAAGGATCTCCGTTGACCTTTCCTTCTTTTGTAAATCGGCAACCGATCGAGGAATTTGTAATTTCTTTTATCTAAGTCGGTTAGAGAGATTGCATTAGAGATTGTATTCATTATTCTTCAAATAGAATAGACCAATTTTACATTTTCTCAAATTTTCCTCATGAACAAAGATGGCGACTCTGAGGGCGATCTCTTTCACCGATGAAGAGGTGGTGGCGCAATCCGGCGTCAAGCTCATTGGGGCGGCTGTTGAAACTCTAGCAGTAGAGTTCGATCAAGCCAAGTTAGAGGCACTCTCCTCCGGATCCCTTAGCCCCAAGGCTATGCGCAAGATCCACAAAGCCTCTAAGGAGACCAAAGTCTCTTCGGTTTCGTGGCTAACCTGATCGATAAAGATGGTAATGTCATTTGCAAAAGCCTCAAATCGGCGAAAGGGCTGCTTTCGCCCGAAGAACAACGCCGAGATGGCCAATCGACCAACCAGCGAACCGGCGTTTGTGAGCAGCAGCGATCTTGAGCTTGGCGTTTCTTTCTGAAAACGCAAGCCTGGCGTTTATGTGCACGAACCACGAACCTCGCGTCCCCATTATAAAGCGAGGGTCTCAACCCCGCGTTCAAATGTTTAAACGCGGACCTCGCGTTTAGTAGGGGTTGCATGCGATCCTCGCGTCCCCACTCTAAAGCGGGTCTCAACCTGCGTCCAGCGGTCAAGCGCGAACCTAGCGTTCCCCGATCTAAAGCGGGTGCGAACCTGCGTTCAAGTGCTCAAGCGATCTTGGCGTTCCAAGTGCCAAATTATCGGCATATCGGCTGCTCACATGCGGCCAAGCCGTCGGTGTTTGACCGATTGATAAATATTATTTGGTCCACGAGCGGCGACATTCTCACGGGAAGGAGACTTGAGATCGAATATCTTGGAGTCACTTCTAACATGATCGGAGTAGGCGGACCGTCAATCTCTAGCTCAATGAGCGAGGCAAATCGGTCCCGGGCTTGAAAGAGGCTTTGAATGACTCCGGCGGAGTTTCCAGCATACTTTCGGACTCGAGCGGGGTCATATCCCGTCAACTATCAAAAGTTAGCTAAAGAAAATGAGTGCGATGATGAGCATTACGCCATCGCGAATCTCAATCCTCTAGTTCTTCGTGGAGCATGTGGCTGTCTACCGCGGCGGAGAATCTTGAATATTTCAAGAGGAGGCTCGAAGAGCATCAGGCTATGATGCAAGAAGCCCTGCGCTCACAACAAGAGTCCATCGATCAACTTCGAGATATGATAAACCAACTTGTTGTAGATAGGGCTCAAGTTCACATGTTCGGCTCAACACCTCAGCCGGAATCATCACGAAGGAGGGGTCGATCCTCAAAACGAAAAGAAAAAGTGAATGAAGCTCCCGATCAAGAAGCCCATCACGTAGAATCCTCCTCTAAAGAAGGGAGAGAGGCCGAAAATGAGCAAAGTCCTCAATCAGCAAAAATGCGAGAACTGGAAGCCCGCCTCAATGCCATGGCTAATAGGTGCGAGCTCCAAGATCGAGGGTTGTCGGTTAAGTATCTGCTGAGAATGGGATACGGTTCCTTATCCTCAAAATTCAAAATCCCGGCTACAAGCTTTCGGCGACGCGGGATCACCAAACCAACACATCTACCATTTTAGGTCCTGGTGGGAATGTGATGGCAAGCGATACCATTAGCTTTCGTTTGTTCATTGGCACCCTCAAGGGGTTGCCTTTGAATGGTTCATGAAGCTGCTGCGGGATGTATCGAAAATGGGCGATTTAGAGACTCTTCTGTCCGATTCTTTGAAGATGACCACGAAATCAACATCCGCGTCTCTCCTTGCCATTAAGCAAAAGGAGGAGAGCCTATCAAAGTCTTCGTCGAGCGGTTCCGAAGCATGGCTCTTCGATGCTCGGCGGGTATGACCGCGATCTGCTCGATTGACACTGTCGGCACAATTTACAAACCAATCTCCTAGCTCGAATGGGGTTGCAAAATGTCGTTCACGAAACAACTAGTCTCGAGTGAGCAGTGAAGCAATTATTGCTAGGATTGAAGCTGAAGAAGAAGTGACTCGAAGACACGGCTATTGATGACGGCTCTAAATCGAGGCCGAAGACTCGGTTAGTATCGACCTAGAATAATTACAGGCTGGGGGTTGATTATTTGTTATTTTCCGAGTAGAATGATAAATTCCAAATCTTGTTAAGTGAACAAAACACTTTTGACAATGTAAGCACTTCAGCGTCGCGGCGGCACCACCAAAATCAACTTATCAATCCTCTCCAATAGGATGATAAGTCTACAAAGTTGCTCAAATCGTAACACAATCTTGTCATGTTAACCTCACACCTCTGACAATCAACTTATCAATCCTCTCTAATAGGATGATAAGTTCACAAAGTTCTCCAATCATAGCATCCTTGTCATGTTAACCTCACACCTCGACAATCAACTTATCGACTCTCTTCAAAAGGCGATAAGTCCTCAAGTTGTTATTAATAACACCACAATCCGCATACCTCACCGTGTGGGGAATGTTATCTGAATTCCAAGTAGGGGTAAGTCAGCCTAATACCGCGTTGCGGTTTAGTCTTTTACCGTCGAAGAAGACACGGAATTCAAATCAGGGAATTTTATCCGAAGCCTAAGTAGGGATAAGCACGCATCTAATACATGCGGTAGGGTAGTCTATTCAGTGAGAAAGGCGAAGCCTCACGTATTCAACATCGTAGCATTAAGCCTAAAAGAGTTTTATTCTTTTAGCACAAAGTCACATCTTGAGCAGTTTAGATAATGCATGCTAGCCGATTCAAGCGGTGTCGGTAAAGGCTCATCAAGTCCGTTGATGGTGGGGTTGGCCAATAACCTAAAGTCAACACCTAACAGCTGTAGGTTAGTCTCTTGCGTAAAGGCGACAAAGTCGTACTCAACATCGTAGCACAGCGTCGCGTCGAGGCGAACTCCTCTAACATCAACTTATCGACACTCTTCAATAAGAGCATAAGTCCTCAAAGTTGTTCAAATCACAACTAAATCACGACAAACAACTTATCAATCCTCATCAATAGGATGATAAGTCCTCAAATTGCTTAAATCATAATCAACTTATCAATCCTCCTCAGCGGGATGATAGGTCCTCAAAGTTGCTCGATGTAGCGTATCTTCATCAAGTCAACACTATACCTCGATGATATAATCAACTTATCAATCCTCCCGGCCGGATAAGTTCCTCAAAATTGTTCAAATCACAACTATACCCGTCAATCAACTCATCATTCCTTTCCAATAGAATGATAGATCCACAAAGTTGTTCAAATTACAACACAATCCTATCAAAATCGTACACATCCTCGTGAGTTTGATAACCAACTATCAATCCTCCTCAATAGGATGATAAGTCCATAAAGTTGCTCATATCGCAACACAATCTTGTCATGTTAACCTCACACCGCTGACAGTCAACTTATCAATCCTCCTCAATAGGATGATAAGCCCCAAGTCTTGTTCACATTACAAGCCTAAAGCCTTGTTCAAACCGCAAGCCCCAAGCCTTGTTCACATTATAAGCCCGAAGCCTTGTTCAAACCACAAGCCCAAAACCTTGTTCAAACCACAAGCCCCAAAGCCTTGTTAACACCACAAGCCCAAAGCCTTGTTCAGACCACAAGCCCCAAAGCCTTGTTAACACCACAAGCCCGAAGCCTTGTTCAAACCACAAGCCCAAAACCTTGTTCAAACCACAAGCCTAAAGCCTTGTTCACACCACAAGCCCAAAGCCTTGTTCACACCACAAGCCATGTAAGCCTTGTTCACATCACAGGCCTTAAACCTTGTTCAAATCACAGGTTTCATATTTTATCCCCCGACAAAACCTAAACTTATCGACTCTCATCAATAGAGCGATAGGTCCTCAAAATCTTGTTCAAACCACAAGTACCCAATTTTATCAAGTTAAATCCCCACCTTTGATAAAATCAACTTATCGACTCTCTTCAATAGAGCGATAGGTCCTCAAAATCTTGTTCAAACCATAAGTACCCAACTTTATCAAGTTAACTCCATACCTCTGATAAAATCAACTTATCGACTCTCTTCAATAGAGCGATAGGTCCTCAAAATCTTGTTCAAACCATAAGTACCCAACTTTATCAAGTTAACTCCACACCTCTGATAAAATCAGCTTATCGACTCTCTTCAATAGAGCGATAAGTCCTTAAAAACCATCATCAAATTAAAAATTCCACCTCTGATGATAAAATTAATTTATCAACTCTTTGCAATAGAGTGATAAGACCCCAAAAGCTTGTTCAAACAACAAGTACAAAAGGCATGCCAAGTTAACACTATACTTTTGGCACCTTAAAGAAAAGTCTAAAATACTTAGTTGGAAATGTGGGGTTCATCCCCGCGTTTTACTCATAAAACGCGAAGGACTAACCCCGCGTTTCAACACAAAAACGAGAATTAGTGCCCGTTTTTAACGACAGCGATGGCGACTCGTGTTTCAACCTCAAGCAGGATGGAGTCCAGTAGCAAAGTTCAAGGCGCTACGGTCCTCCGCATTTCAAAAAGCAAAAATGCAGGTTCACCCATGCAAGGCGAATGACTAAGCGTGGACAAAAGCGAAACACAACTTCTTTGAAGGCGAATGAGGAGCAATACCTTCGGGATCAAATAAAGAAGATATCAAAGTATTCAAAGCTCGTCCTAGTCAACGCGAACTTTCGAAAACTTTGGAGGGTTCGTAAGTACGTAAAAATTGCGAAGACAACCAATATCCATGAAAACACTATCAATGAAGGTTATGGCGGCGACTTTCCGACAACAAAGGAGAATCGAGAAGCTAATGTCTCCGGTACAAGGATTACAAGTTGACAATCCTTGTGAAAAGAGATCATAAGTATTGATCTCTTCAAAGCAAAGCAGAGGCGCGCGTTTCAATCAAAAGCAGCGGGGCCTTCCGCATTTCAATTCAAAATCACGGAGCACATGACCAGCGTTGAAGCCCAAAGCGGAGCACATGGCCAGCGTTTCAATTCAAAATCACGAACCGTGGCGTTCGATGCCGCTAAGCGGAGCACATGGCCCGTTGAAGCTAAAATCACGGGCACATGGCCCGCGTTGAGCTCAAAGCGCCAAAGCACATGGCCAGCGTTGAAGCTCAAGGCGGAGGTCCATCAGCGTTCACCACTAAATCACGGGCGAGGCTTGCTCTAGAAGCGAACTTGTTTTGACTCATTCAAACATGAGTTGAGCGGTTCCTAAACCGTTTGAGATTTAAGGGGTGGTTACACCACTAAACCATTATGGAGCAATTTAAGGGGCAGTTACACCTTTAATCCCTATAAAATAGGGGTTTTCACGCGTAAATGGGGCTGGTTGAAAGTTTGGCGGAGAACTAAAAAGGAGATAGCGGTTTCTTACGCACGGTGTGGCCGGCGTGGCGATCGAACTTCATCGTGGTCTGATCGAGTGAAACTTGGAGGAAGCCTCAACACTCGTCGTTCCTAATTCTGAGCGGTGGAGATTGATTTCTACGGTTGGATTTGAAGATATTGAGGTTTTACCGTAGCTAATTGTCTTGAAGCGGTTTCTTACGGGTAGGCTGTGATCGGTGTGATCGGACCCTCATCTAGATACGTCGGAGTGAAACTTGGAGGGCAGTCTCAACACTCATCGTTCCTAATTCTTAATGGTGGAGATTGATTTCTACCAATCGGTTTAGAGATATTGAGATTTGACCGAAGATCTGCGTCTCTTTTAAAAAAAGGATCAAACCTCCTTTCTTTGGCATCAACTCTCCTAGAGAGTTCAACTTCGATCAGTTTTCAAACTTGCATGGCAAGTTCTTCTCCACCATTCTTGGCTAAAAGTTACTAATCCTTTTCTAAAATCAACTCTATCAAAGAGTTCTTAACGGTCAGTTCTAAACATGCTCCTGAGTTATTTTTCAACCTCGTCCTTGAGTCAAGGCGGTCGGATCGTCAACGGGATACAAGATTCAAGCTCCTATAAGCCACCGTGAAGAACCGGTTTTAAACAAAGGAAGGATCTCCGTTGACCTTTCCTTCTTTTGTAAATCGGGCAACCGATCGAGGAATTTGTAATTTCTTTTTATCTAAGTCGAGTTAGAGAGAGTTGCATTCAAGAGATGTATTCATTATTCTTCAAATAGAATAGACCAATTTTACATTTTCTCAAATTTTCCTCATGAACAACTCTATCATCTTATAGAATCTCTAAGTTTAGCGTATAGAATGCATATTATAACTACGAATCACATAATCATTGTTACAAAATCACCTTATTTAAAAACAAAATCTCCTTTCAAATTCTGGACTCACATATTACAACTTACAGAATCATGTAATATCGATAAAATCTAGGGATTCTATTGTAGCGTCAAAATTGCTTATCGGTACCGAGCAAGACTAAATAACGATGGGTTGACAACCGACGATCCATTAAATGGCGGCATAGCAGCGTAGGTTGGCGAACACATGAAGTGGGTCGTGTCGTGCGAATCAACGAGCTTCGTGTTATGGAATGAATCCAACAAGCAAAGCTTCAGCGAATCGGTTGAACATCGACCGATCGTCCTTAAACCGTTGGCGGGATGAAACCAATCAAGTGAACCAAGCGGTTTATAGCGGCGATGACAAGATCGGAGCGAGCGTCGCGGAAAAGTCTAAAAGACCAAACCAAACCGAGGAGCCAAGCGTTACGGCGAAACGGACACCGTTTGGTGTCATGGGATAAATGGTGTCCGTAGATATAAACCCCTCCTCCCTCTTGTTTTGCTATAAATAGTCGAGGGTGCTTTCGGTTTCAAAATTGGATTTTTTGGAGATTGGATTTTACGATATTCTTGAGAGCCCTCGCGAGATCCCGCGAGCCGTCGGCCTTCGATCAGAACACCGGAAACCGTCGGATCTACAAACGGGTAAAAGCGAACTTCGAATTGGAATCTGGTCAGCGGTAGTGATTTCTCCTAGTAGATCTCACGCTCGTGATCCTCTCCTTGAGTCACGATCCCGAAGCGATCCTCTCGCCGTGAGTGTGATCCCCTCGGTAGCGTCGTTTCGCCGTGAAGCGAGCCCCTTCCGCGTCTGTAGTTCGAGGCGGGTTTCCACGGATCCGAATGCCCGGTGGTCCGCGGACGAATAAAAGTCCCGACCGCAGGCAAAGAACCCGCATAGCGAGGACCCGTAAAATAGAGATCCTCGTGTTTGTTCACAAAAGGAAGAAAGTTGTAATTCGTTTTCATTGTAAGCTGAAATAAAAGGCATTTTCTTTTGTTTGAATTTTTGTTGTAGGCCAGCGAAGTACGTACGCGAGTTCAAGCGAGCAATGAATAACAAACCAACTTTACGCTGAACAAGTTGGCGACCACGGGGAGCCAGCGGCTTTAACAAAGAAGCCGTCGTGTCGCAACCAGGATTCGGATCCGGTCATTGAGGAGGTCGAGTTGAGTTCGACCAAAGAATACGAGTACCTCTCTTCCTCGTCGGATCAGTTCCCCATAAGTCCAAGATGGTCTGGCTGCAAGGAAGACAATCGGCCTCGGATCTTGGCGGCGAAAATCGCCACTACGCCGTCAAGACTACAGAGATAATGGTGGTTCCTTGGTGGCAAAGCGGCCAAATGCTCCGAACCTCCATCTCCTAAAGTGTAGTTCCTCCATCTCCTAAAGAGGTAGTTCTCAAATCGATGGCGTCGTGACTCTCTCTAAGAGAGCCCGTCGAGGCGTCAGCGCAGCAAAACAAAGGCGCCGGGCAAAAGAATCAATGGATGGGGTTCTCTATGGGGATCTAAGATCGGGTGCTTCGAGATTAAAGTCGAGATTGTAGCCGACTCCTGAGGCGACAAGCGAATGGAGTCGAGTCAAAGCGGAACCGTTCTACGCCGAGGCGTATCCGGGCGTCGCGCTCTCGCACAAGCAGGGCTTTGGTGCAACAAGCCAGCGAGTTGAAGTGACCAAAGTCGTCAACAAATCGGCTAGTTTGGAAGCCCAAGTCGTCGCGCTTCACCTCAGAACTTGGCATCCAAGCCCGACCACGCGGCGGGGCCAACTCTGCTCCGTGCTCGGATCAAAGATTGTGAGCACTTCAGCGAAAGTGGCCTAAAGTTACCTCGGCGTCACGCAACTCCGTCGCGACCGGGCTTACCATCAAGGATCGCTGGGTCCGCTAAAGAATCGCGGGTCACTCCTAATCGGGGTAGCACCCACAAAGACAAGAAGATTCCTACGGCTTTGCATACGGATTAAAATCAGTCGAGAGTCCCACGAAACTTCATGCTCACATAAAGCGGAAGTCAAAGGCGAGTTACTTCGGTAGTTTTGGCCATTCTCGGAAGGAGGCGGCTCTCGTCGATGGCAGCGGCGTTATACAGAGATGCACCAACATGCTCCGATTTTTACCGGCACAGGCATTGCACTACCGTGCCGGGAGCTAAAGAAATCTCGAAGGTGCTCCCCAAGCCAGACAGTCATGTTTGTGCTCCAAGCTCATCAAGGCGGTACTCTCAGTGCAATTGTCGCCAAGCTCGAAAGGGTGTGATCTTCGAGAGACTCACCACGGAGATGTCGAGACCTAGGTCAAAGCGATTCCATAAAGGATAGCATCAGAGGATGAGTGCGAGAGGTCACTAATAATATGTGGCAAGAACCATCGTCAGGGCTATTCCCGGTACGCATAGCGGTTAACTTCGTTTGCGGTCCGGGACTATTCGGCGGTCCAACTCGACAAGCTCTTGAGAGCTACGCCCGGAGGATGAAGTATCGGCGCGGGTGCGATGGCATCAGACAATACGACTTCTAGTGACGGACAACCCGAAAACATATTCAGTCGGATCAGGTGGCCAAGATCTTTGGGCGAAGCATTGAATAAGAAGCGGGGAAAACTTCAAATTAGAGATGGAGTTGGCCATGCGGGGCGATGAGAGAAATGCATGACCAGCGGATCAAGCTTTAACAAAGCATCGAGGGAATCAAGTCAACACATCGGCGTTGATCAAGATGACTGAGATCGAGGAGGAAGCACCGAAGATGATAACCCTCACGAACCAGCGGCGCTTGCTGTTGTTCATGAAGCGAGAAGATTAAAGACCTCGAGAGCAAAATTAACTTCGTTGATTTCCGCAGAGGTGAAGAAGGGTATCCCTTGCCTTACATACCGAGGGAGTGGGAATCAATCCCATACCCTTCAAAGTTTAACTTAATAAACTTTACACCGTTTGGCGGTAGGGTTCCCCGACGCAACGTACTTCAAAATTAAGCACCTCGGGGTTATTTACGGCAATGAGCCCACGATGGTTCGGTCATTCGTTGGCACCCTCCGTGGGCTAACCGATTGGTACCGCCCGTCTTAAGCGGGGAGCATCAGCGATTAGGGCGATATGGAGTCCTTGTTTCTCTCCAACTTCTTTGATGGCGATACCGAGGTATCCATTGGAACATTACCGGCGAAGCGAAGAATGGAAAGCGGTGGATATCTTTGTCAAGCGATTCGTAACAAGGCGATGAAGCTGCCGGGATCCGAATGAGAGAGTTTCATCCTCAAACACCGCCCGGATAATTTGTCGATGAGGCGTGCTTTCAGCAATGGGGACGGCACCATCGTAGCGTGGAAGGACTTGAAAGTTAAGTGGAAACAGGCGAAGGTTCCTTAAAAGGAAGAAGCGAAGAAGAGGCCAGCGGCGACAAACCGAACAAAGCGAGAATTTTGTGCCAGCGGCAAAGGTAAGCGCCGGCAAAATCGTAGAGCGCTAATCAAGCGTTCGGCTGCAACCACAGCGGCGGTCATAGCGTGCACCACGACAAGCGCGACCTCAATGGCCAACAAACTCAGAATCGAAATCATCGGTTCGAGGTTTCCCAAGACTTACTCGTTCAAGGGCGAGGAAGTTCGGGCATCTTCAAATACCACGGGAAAACAACAAAATCGAGTTGCCCCAATTGTAAACCAGAGGAGGCAAACAAGGTTCTGAGATCTAAGAATGCTTAGCACCGCGAGGCGGTACATCATCCTACAAAGTTACGCTACCATCTGGAGACAAGATTCAAGCCTTGATGATGTTGAGTCATTACTCCAAAACCTTCTAAAGAGAAGAAGGTGGGGGCGAATCTGGATCTCTATAAACCGGATCAGTTCCTTTGGATTGGTTTCAAGGCCCCAATTGTGAAGGTGGGAATGAAGATGGTGAATGAGGATCCTCATGGGCAGCGTGAGAAGGGACTCGTACACACACCCGCGACAAGCGGAGAATCCTTTGGATCCACGACTTGTTGGAAGGCGATCGGTGGACGCGTCTTCGGCCAAAAAAGTCCAAGGAAAAGGCAAATGCCAAGCAGCCGACAATTCGAGAAAGGGCGATGAAAAGTGGCAACCTTCCACGAGAAGGGTGGACATGAAGTCTTTGCCACGGGTAGACACGAATACAACTACAAATACGGAGATTCCAAGCCGAATCAGAAGCGTTATGCAGGCGAGGGTAGCCGACTCCTCACTTTCGAGGAGAAAGTACAACAATGAGGCGATTGCGAGAGGCTTGGCGAGAAGTAGGGGAAGCAACCTCAGGTCGGGGAAGCTCAACTCGGCGGTCCGATTCAATGCCCGGGTGTAAGAGATGGGCCAGGGAACATCGAGCTCTCCATACAGCCCGGCGTCATGGCTCGGTTAGCAAACATCCGGCGGGATAACTCTCTGAGTTGCTCCGATTGTCAAAGAAACCAAGCTCTACAAGCTTCGGTGACTCGAGGTGTTTCTGCTCGGATCAAGCGGAGTCAGCGGAAGAATCAGCCAACAATGCAACCTAGCGACAAACACTTACCTGCATCACCTTTACAAAGGAGGATATCACGGACCAAAATTCAAGCGATAGGCGCTATACTTCCGGGTATATTGGTTCGCGAAGTCAGCGGATCCAAGTCGATCGGGTTCATTTAATGAGCATCATGCCCTGCGCCTCATGTATCATCTTGGGATCCACGCGAAAACTAGCGTCAAGCGGCACAATGATTCTGATTTACCGGTGGATCCGCTCACTTGGTAAAATCGGGATAAAGTGCCAAATGGGGGACTTAAAGTCGAAGTCACACTATGTGATTGGCCGGAGACTTCCTATAACTTATTGTTGGCCGCTGGATCCATAGCGTTACGTTGTCCATCCACTCTTCATCGGTGTCTCAAGTATGTAGACACAAATAATGAGTCAAGGCGGTGAGGACAAAAGCGGCGTTTAAGGGGATGGAGGTATTTCTTGATTCCCTCGCTACGGTAATGAGTCGAAAGCTGAATCATCGGCCCAAAGGCAGACGGTGGAGAAGGCGTCTAGAAGCGGGCTTGATTATATGCGAGGATTTGTTTTAAATAACATTGAACCCCTTGTAATCAATCTTGGCGAAAGAATCGTCGGATGAACATTATAATTAGCAAATTGCCGATGAATCAATAAATGGCGATTTAGAGTATCCTTTGTCTTTGAATGATGTGATAGCGAGGTTTATACAATGATCGGAGTTACACCTGCTTCGGTCATCTTGCTTTACAAAAGCAATTCGAGACTCCTTTGGGACAACACTTCGTCATCCATAAAGATCAAGTATTGAAAAAGACTTGGTTCACGGAAAAGAAGATCACGGTTCCAGCGCCGAATACGCTTCTTAGAAGAAGATGAGGATAACGATGGAGCCTATCCTCCACACATGCAGATATAGTCGGAAACAGGGTATCATGAAGAAGTGGGGGTGCGACTTGACCGAGGAAGGTCTATGTTTGGACGAGGTCCTCGAATCCCTCCTAAAGCGGCATCGTCCCAAAGGGGAAGCGGATGACTACTAGCATTTAGGCGAGGGTTGGGATATGAATCCTCTTGAAGATGAATGCTGTGGTTGATCGGCGACCATTTACGGCGAAGAAGGCGGATCTCGTCACGATTCTTGGTTTGGGATTGACACACGATGAGAAGCTTTGGACTTTGATGTCAAATATGACCCGCGTCGATCCTGCTACTATTGAGGATGATGAGGATATGCCAACATGGGAAGACCCATGGATCCATCAACTTCGAGGAGCGGTTTGGGGATAGGTTGAACAAAGAACCCCCACTAAGGGCGAGGTAGTCGAGGTTAACATGGGTGATGAGGCATCCCACTCATAGCGTCGGTAATAGTCTTCCCTCGAAGAAAGGAAGAGCTGATTGCCCTAATCGGGGAATACATCGGCGTATTTGCTTGGAGCTATGAGGACATGCGGGACTTCGACCCTAATGTGCGACCCATCACCTCAACATCAAAGTGGATGTCAAACCTATCAAGCAATGCCAAAGGCGGTTTAGATCCACAAATCTTCTGAAAAATGCGTAGGCGAAGTGAAGAAACTCATAGAATCGGGATTCATCGAGGAAATTCAACATCCGGTTGGGTGGCGAATATAGTCGGTCATGAAGAAGAATGGTTGATTAGGATGCAGTAATGGACTCTGAGACACGAGCATTGCTTGCCGAAAGATGACTTTCCTCTCCCGATCACCGATGTCATAGTTGACAATACGTGTGGATTTGAAAGAATGTCATTCATGGATGGTTTCGGGTTACAATCAGATCAAAATGCACCCGATGATGCCAAACACACAGTTGAGCATATCGGTATATATTGCTACGGTCATGCCGTTCGGCCTCAAAATGCGGCGCCACATATCGTGGCGATGACTAAAATTTTCGGGATCATCTACGGAAAAGCGATTCGAATGCTCGTCGGCGACTTGGTGGTGAAAAGCGTGACAAAATCACATCAAAGATCTTAGAGCGGTATTGAACTCATGCGGACTCATCAACTAAAGATGAACCACGCAAATCCTTCCTTGGATGTCCGGTGGCAAGTTCCCGGCTTTGGTCACCGACAAAGGAATCCCGTCGATCGACAAAGTGAAGGCAATACAAGAGTTGCAACCTCAGAAATCGAGAGAACTTCGAGGGGTTACAAGAGGCGATTGGCATACATCCGGCGGTTCATATCGAACCTATGCGGGAAGTGCCAACCATTTTCTAAGTTAAACAAGAAGGGCATGTCATTTATTTGGAATGAGCGTTTGAAGAGATCAAATCGTATCTCGCTAAACCTCTGTTCTCGTTGCACCAGTCGGAAAACCGTTTTGATCTACGTCAAAACAGCGGATCACTCGTTAAAGCCTTACTCGCGGGGCGGCGATAGCGGTCCGCGAGCGGTGTATTACTTGAGCGAACATTAGTGGTCTAGTCGATACCCAATGGTCGGCGGTGCCTTGCATTAGTGTTAGCGATTGAAAAAATCGCGGCACTATTTGGTGGAACCAGGCGATTTATGTTATCTCTAGCGTAAATCCGGTCAGAATATTTATGACCAGTAGGCCTCAATGAGTTGGCGTTTGGCGAAATGGGCTTTGCTTTTGTCCCAATATGACTTGCACTTCAAACAGGAAGTCGGTCAAAGGACAAGCGATTTCGCGATCTCTTGGTATCGGCCGGAACAGCGGATCGATTGAGCTATATGATGATCTTCGGGCGAAGTTCAAAAGTCAACACTACATCGCACCAACAAATATGGCGTTGTATTGTTGGCCAGCCTCTCGAGCTACTAATGTAGCAAGTGCCCCGGATGTTCTAAAATCTCGGCTGGAGTCGGAGTTGTCTTGATTTCGAGGGAATCATGTCATGCCCGTGCTTATTCACTCACGAACCTGCTCCAATAATGTAGCGAATATAGCAGCTACTTATTGGACTTCGATTTATAAAAGCTGGGGTAGAGTATCTCGAAGCGTCTGGCGATTCGCAATTGATAGTTAAGCAGTCCGTGGAGACTCACAGTCGAAATCGAATCTAATTCCTTATCATCGGATAGCTATTAAAATGGCGGACTCATTGAAGAATTCTTCATCGAATATATCGCCTCCAAAAGCTTATGAGGATGCAGCGTTAGGCGTTGTTAGCACAACCTTAGAGACCGAGCAACTAGTTACGGTCGAGGACTCACCAACTCTTCGTACCATTATCGATGAGGCACAAGAAGATAAGGGGTAGTTACCAAAGTACATGCAACCCAAACCAAGTTGGAGCCGAGATTGGCGCTCCTATCATCGATTATGTCTTACATGGCATTACGGGAAGATGTAGGGAGAGAGTCAATCCGTGAAGAGCTCAAGATTCTTCGACACCCGGATGTTATATCGTAGGAAGTGCGATGGTCTTTACTCGATGCCTCTCAAACAAAGAGGCGAAGAAGAAGTCCTTGGGAAGCACACGAAGGTGAATGTGGTGCACACCGGCTGGTCCCAGCTCTATGATCGAATCGGGAGAATGGGCTACTTTTGGCCCACGATGATATAATGGCGCGGTCGATGCAGCTCGAAATGCCGCGCGTGTCAAATTCCGCGAATTATATGCATCGGCCTCTGAGTAGTTGCATCCTTGACCACATCGGCCATTGAGACATGGGGATGGGCGTTGTAGGTCCCATTTTTCCGCCATCCGTTAAAGGATCGGTTTATTCTAGCGATCCCGACTACTTCTCCAAGTGGGCTGAAGCAATCCGTTAAAAGAAGTAAAGCGATACCGTCATTAAGTTTATCAAACACCATGTCATCTATCGACATGGTGTCGAAACGGATCGTGCATGACAGGTCCCCAATTCATCGGCAATTCCTTCATCGGGTTTTGCGAAAAGTTCAAGATACAAGATGTCTCGTCGGCGGCCTATAATCCGGCCGACAAATGGATTAGGCGTTCAACAAGACAATCATCAAAATTACGTCAAAGCTTGTGAAGAATAACGCGAGGACGATAAACTTCGGAGAAGCACTTTCGGGCATATCGCTGTAGCATGCATGCCAATTTGGGCGACCCGTACTCCCGGTTTCACGGGTGTGGCGATTCTCTCGTTGGAAATCAGTTCCGTGCTTATCGCCCTCTCCGCGAGATGGCGGCCAGAAGAACAACATCAAAAGCGTCTCGAAGAGCTTGAGATGTTAGATGAGAAGCGCTGGAGGCTCAACAATGCATTGAGTTCTCGAGCTAGAATGTCGAGGCTTTCAACAAGAAAGTTAAGAGAACCTTTAGGGAGGAAGATCGTCCTGTGACGTAATTCCTCACTCTAAAAGAAAGGTAAATTGAACCCAAATGGGAAGGACCGTTTGTAATAGACAGTCTATTCAAGCGGTGCATATCATATATCACCGCGAATGGCGTAGGCAATTCTTGGATAAATGGGAAGTTCTGAAAAGTATTATTCTTAGTACATTCGGGATAACCCATTTTGATGGGAAGTTCCTCAGAGAATATCTCACCCATTTTATGAGGATAACCCTAAGTTATTCTCTCACCGATCAAATTCATTGACGGTGGGCCCTAAAATCTCCACTGGTCCACCACGGCCAAAATCCCCTCTCGATTCCTTCCACGAGCGAGAGGTCCACTTCAAATTCTGGTTAGCAATCCTATAAAGCTATCCATTACTCTTCAATATTCTCGAGTGGAAACCCCACTCTTAGTTTCTCATCGGGAAATAGAATACATTCTTCCTTTCCCAAATTCACCTGGAGATAGGACACATCCTTCCTCTTCAGAAGCAAGAGATAGAATACATTCTTCCTCTCTTGTCTTAGATTCTCGGAGTGGAGATCCCACTCTTAGTTTCATCTTTCAAGATTCTCAAAATGGAGATCCCATTTTTAGTCTCTTTCACTGGAAACAGGACAAAAATCCTCCCTTTCCGACACCTGGAGATGGGACACATCCTTCCTCTTCAGAAGCAAGAGATAGGACACAAAACCTTCCTCTCTTGTTCATCCATCACCCGGAGATAGGACACAAAACCTTCCTCTCCATTTTCAAGAGATAGGATACAAAACCTTCCTCTCTTGTTCATCCATCACCCGGAGATAGGACACAAAACCTTCCTCTCCATTTTCAAGAGATAGGATACAAAACCTTCCTCTCTTGTTCATCCATCACTTGGGAGATAGGACACAAAACCTTCCTCTCCATTTTCAAGAGATAGGATACAAAACCTTCCTCTCTTATTCATCCATCACCCGGAGATAGGACACAAAACCTTCCTCTCCATTTTCAAGAGATAGGACACAAAACCTTCCTCTCTTGTTCATCCATCACCCGGAGATAGGACACAAAATCTTCCTCTCCACTTTCAAGAGATAGGACACAAAACCTTCTGATAATCACATTTAATGACATTTTAATAACCTCATTATCTATTTTATATCAATAAATATGTTACTAATAATATGTTTTATCTTATTTTGCGAGAATAATGGAGTATTAATGAATAAAAGCTCAAATGACTCAAATCCTCACGAAATTCTACCAATTTTTGAAGCCCAAATCGAAGACAAGCGAAGGCCCAAGATACCAAGGAATCCAAGAAGAATTCGTGCAAAATATCAAGAAAAGACAAAATCCGTTGGGAACCAATCGGTTGACCAACGGTTGGCAACCGGTTGATAACTTGGTTAGCCGTCGACCAACCGATTGGTTGTGATTCAATTTAGGAAAGATTTCTCTTCCTTTTGGCCAAGTTTGATCCAATGGTTCACATCAACTCCGTTGGGGTATAAATAGGGGTAGTATCGAGGGTTTAGAGGTGTGAAATATTTTGTAAAACTCCTTTTGGAGAGAAAGGGTTGCTCTTGTTTTAGAGTACCTTTCATTGTAATAATTTTCCTCAATAAATAAATATTTTCTCCCCTTCAATCCCATCTTCTTCTTCTTGTTCAAGGACCGAAAGGAGGATGAGTTGATGATGATGAGTTGCGGGTTTTTCTTTATTTCTCTTTATTATTTCTTTTTCTTTCTTGTTATTTATTTGCTTTGTAGTTTAGATTTAATAGCTTTTGTAGTTTAGATTTAATTGCTTTGTAGTTTAGATTTAATAGCTTTTGTAGTTTAGATTTAATTGCTTTGTAGTTAGATTTAATAGCTTTTGTAGTTTAGATTTAATTGCTTTGTAGTTAGATTAGTTTAGAATTTTTCTTTTCTTTTTATTTTCTTTCTTTTTCTATTTGTTTGAATTTCCCAAGATGTTGAACTAAACTCTTGTTGGGATCTAGGTTGCATGAAACTAGTCTAATCTCTTTTGTATTTATGAATCATCTCTCTTATGCTTAAAAGATCATGTTTAGGTTAATCAACTAGAGAACTAATCGATAGAAGAAGAATTTGATAGTTTATGCTTTCCTTAA
Organism: Asparagus setaceus; assembly: GCA_012295165.1. NCBI lineage: Eukaryota > Viridiplantae > Streptophyta > Magnoliopsida > Asparagales > Asparagaceae > Asparagus > Asparagus setaceus. The sequence continues at coordinate 83,345,698 of CM022704.1, read as the reverse complement.
GTGGTTTGATAGGCTATGCTTATGAATTCTAGGATTATTATCTTGTTATTACTCTCTTCATGAGTTTGAATTTCAATTAGGTGATAATTTGATAAGTTATGCTTTCCTTAAGTGGTTTGATATCTTATGCTTAATAAATCTAATGTGAGATGTGGTAAAGAAATTTTTAGTAGATTATAAATTGAGTTAGCTAGTGGATTCAATTATAGATTCCTTCACCTCTCTTATTGAATTCTCATCTTTTTAATTGTGATTCCTTTCACAAACAATCCAAATCCACTCTCTCATCACTTCATCATGCTTTCATACTATCTTGAATAAAACCCTAATTGTCACGCATAATTTGAGAACCGAACTTGAATCAAACACTTCCTATTTCCGTTCCTCGTGGGATCGACAATCTTAAATACTATAACTTGACAATGGTTGTGCACTTGCGACTATAAAAGGTAAACACTCGTTTTGCCCATCAAGTTTTGGCGCTTCTTGCAGTGAACGATTAAGTAGGAATTTTTTTCTTAGTTCTTTAACTTGTGTGTTTGTCTATGTGAATGACAAAAGAGCTTGAAGGCAAGGAGTTGAAGATTCGAGATTGAAGGTTGCCTCCAACGAGGCTTTGCATTGCTTTAGCGGGTAACTCTTCTCTCTAGTATTTTTAATTCCACCTATAGGTAGTTCATCACATTAGAGACAATTAGGTTAAACAAAAAAACTGACTTTCTTTCTTGCGACCATAATTAAAAAAATAATATTTTTCTTTCTCATCCTTTTTAGTTGCTTTTAATTTCTAGAGTGCATTGCATATAATAGTAGGAATTCACCAAAGTGATTTGAGCATTTTGAATTGACACTCACACGAAAATATCTTTAAGGGCAAAACCCATTAATCAAGATAAGGTGAGGATTTCATCACCCTTTCCTTAGCCAAAATCACTGATTCCTCACTACACAAACCCAAGCCTCCTAAAAAGAATTAGGCGTTGGCCCCTAAGGATTGAGCTCAATAAGGAACAAGAAATTCTTGAGTGGTGGTCTAAGTTTATTTGGATTAATTGGTGTCTAAGGCAAGGTTTAGGGGTTGCGTAAAGCAAAGACGAGGTACTTAATTGATCTTTGATCTCCCTCTAGTACTATCCTTACGGCTAATTACCCGTAAAATGGATTTTTTTTCACTTAGGGAGTTTTGGTTAGGAGCTGGTCTAGTGAGTTTAGGCTTAACCCTAGAGTTAGGGTGATTGAAAAGTGATTGCCTTGATTTGTTAATTTTTTTCTTCTTCCCTCTTCTTCTCTTTTCACCATCTCACTAACTTTTTCATTTTTTTTATTAAAAAAATCTCTTGATTTTGGTTCATGCAAACTTGGGTTAGGAATAATACCAATCGTTTAGTTAAGCTCGATTCAACTTCTCAACCAAGCGAAATGGCCAATCCTCCGTTCTTCAAGATATCACGCTACAACTAGGAATGCTATCCCTTCATGCATTAAGCTTCCGAAGCAAATGGAACTAATTTCAAACTCCGACCACATTTCATCAACATGCTTCCAAAATTCTTAGAACAGGCGAAGGCATATATTTTCATCTCGAATTTGTAGAAGTCGCCTCATGATTAAAATGAAAGACCTAGCGAGGATGCAATTAAGCGATTTATTCCCTTCACTCTTAAGGACAAAGCAAAAAATGGGCATACTGCTTACCCACATTCGATTTCAACTTTGGGATGATTTTGTAAAAGTTTTTCTAAAAATTCTTCCCAATTCACAAAGCGGTCAAGCTCGAAGCTTGACATTCAAAATTTTAGGATTGTCGGGTGAGCCATACGGAAGTATTTCGATAGGTTTAAGGATCTCCTCATCCAATGTCCTCACCATGAGTGCGGAAAAATGGCGATTGTGCCAAATCATTCTGAGAAGGATTGGACTATCTGCAAAAACTTCCTTAGAGTCTATGTGTCAGGGGATTTTATGAAGAAAATCTGGAGAAGGCGTGGGATTTTTAGAGAGTCTGTCGAAAAAACCATGCAATGGGAACAACTTGTGATGACCGAGTGCATCGGTTCCTCAAGCCCAATCTAGTGGTCCTTCCTTAGGAGCGAATATAGCCTTGAAGCAAAGATGGCGGCGATCATCGTGAGCTAGAAGCTCGAAATCAAAGAGCAGCTCTGCTCAAGTCAATCAAATCTACGCCTCGGGTTGTCACAATTGTCGGTCCCATCTCATGTTGCTTAGATGAATGCCCTCTTTTAGGATCCGATCGGCCACTAGGTCAGTTAGGCGCATTCCGGCCTCCTAGAAATGATCCTTTGCCCCAACCTAAAATCCGGTTGGCGGAATCATCCCAACTTTGCGTGGAATCAAGGAAGTTACCCCGAAATCAAAGCGTCAATCCCACCTCAAACCAACAAATTCCTAGAAACGATTCCGTTCAATTCACCAAACAATTTCCATCACTCAAATCTACCTTTTTGAATTCCCTAACCCGGATCACGGAAAAGCGTCTTGGTGTCATAGAAAGGGTTTAGAAGCCATGATCAAAACCACCACCAACTGTTGACTCAATCATCCAACACTCTAAATTCCTTCATGCAAACAACCAACCAAGCGATCAACTCGAACACTCAAGCCATCGCGGAGATAGAAACCCAACTAGAGGCTAGCAAGCGGTAGTGAAAGAGAGAAAGGAACATTTCGAGAGTCAACCCTGACCAATCCAAGGAACTTCGGGTCAACTTTTCACGATCAAGTGAATGCAATCCATTCACAACGGTCGGGTAACGGGTTAATAATCAAATCCTTGAGCGAGAGAATTATGTTGAATACATGCATCGATACCAACATTTGAAGAACCCTTTGTTAATGAACCTAGGTTTGTAGAAAATAAAACAACAAGATTTCATTTTTGATGAAATTTTTGTTAATAATGAATCTAAGTTCAAAAGCATACAACCATTAATACCTACCTTCCATTCTTTGCACACATCACTAAAACCACGAAATTTTTGGAATTTAAGCACATCGATAATTATATCATTTTGAAATTCTTTAAATTTAGGGTGGGATTATTACGAATAAGGTAGGAGTTAATGTAGAATGTGAGCTTCTCATGTTTCATCTTTTATTCTACATTTTTGTTTGTTGTCCCACAATAATAATAAAAGAATTTATTCTTCTCTCATGTGAGAGTTTCTTGTTCTAAAAAAAAATCTTGTAAATCACACGTGCATAATACAAAAAAAAAATATATATATTTTGGTTTAGTCTTCCCCTCATTACCGGGGAAAATGCAGTTTTCAATTTGTTTTTTTGTGTTCGGTCATCCAGAACATCGTAAGTGCTTCCACTCTTCTCTATGTTACTTTCTGCATTTACATTGAGGACAATGCAAATTTTAGGTGTGGGGGTGGGACTTAGTCAAATTTCTCTGTATTTTAGTCATTTTTCATTTTCTCATTGTTTATTTTCTTTTTCTTATTTATTTTTCATTTTCTTTTTCTTTAAAAAAATTGTCACTTACCAACTTAATAGAGTTGATTAATAGTCTTCTAATCACGAGTTAGTTATACACTCAAGTTTACCTTTTATGATAATTTTAAAATAAAGTTAGGAAGAATGATTTTCAAAGTGGTATACCTTACTAAAGTTTAACTTGGATGTTTAATCAGTGATGAAATTTTTGCGTGCTTAACTTAGAGTTGAAAATGATTCTTTTAAGTTGCATTAATCCAAATATTTTTGAACATATATACATATACACATATATATATTATACTAACTTAACAAAAGAGTCACGAAAAATGGGCACCAATAAATTTCTTAAAATCATCGGTAGTTCTTTGTTACTAAAGCCTAAGTTGGTGAGTAATTAAGCAGGGAGTATTTTTATGCTTAATGACCTAAGCCCAATTGGGTTGGGATTCATTGGCTAAAACTTCGCTAAATGGTCACTTAGAAAGCGATTAAAAGAACAAGACTACGAAAAAAAACTAATCATGTTTTTATATATATGGAAATAATGGTATATGTTCTTGATTTTTCAAAATGGGTTAAGAGACTTGAACATTGTTTGAAACAAAGAGTTAGCATGTTTCCTTCAAAACTTTTGAATTAAATCTTTGAGAAAAACTTGGTTTTGTATCACTACAATGGAAGGATTTTCTTAAGAAGTTTACTTTGAAATCATGATAAAAGCGTTTTCTTGAGTATTAACCGACTTGTGGAATTTTTGAATTATTCAATTAGTTTCTTTAAATTGGCAAGTTATTGAATTTTTGGGTATATTCACTTGCAAACCCTCACGAGACTACAACTTCGTCCACTAGGGTAACCTAGGGGTTTAAAGGCTTGTTGTATCGCTAAATACAAAGATTCTGCGAAAGTGAGTTAGGATTTTTCTTTCTTTTCATTTTTCTTCCTTGCTAGAGGACTAGCAAAAGTTTAGGTGTGGGGGTATTTGATAATCACATTTAATGACATTTTAATAACCTCATTATCTATTTTATATCAATAAATATGTTACTAATAATATGTTTTATCTTATTTTGCGAGAATAATGGAGTATTAATGAATAAAAGCTCAAATGACTCAAATCCTCTGAAATTCTACCATTTTTGAAGCCCAAATCGAAGACAAGCGAAAGCCCAAGATACCAAGGGAATCCAAGAAGAATTCGTGCAAAATATCAAGAAAAGATCCGTTGGGAACCAATCGGTTGACCAACGGTTGGCCAACCGTTGACCAACCGGTTGGCTGTCGACAACCGATTGGTCGGCAACGAATTCAATTTAGGAAAGATTTCTCTTCCTTTTGGCCAAGTTTGATCAATGGTTCACATCAACTCCGTTGGGGTATAAATAGGGGTAGTATCGAGGGTTTAGAGGTGTGAAATATTTTGTAAAACTCCTTTTGGAGAGAAAGGGTTGCTCTTGTTTTAGAGTACCTTTCATTGTAATAATTTTTCCTCAATAAATAAATATTTTCTCCCCTTCAATCCCATCTTCTTCTTCTTGTTCAAGGACCAAAGGAGGATGAGTTGATGATGATGTTAGGGTTTTCTTTATTTCTCTTTATTATTTCTTTTTCTTTCTTGTTATTTATTTGCTTTGTAGTTTAGATTTAATAGCTTTTGTAGTTTAGATTTAATTGCTTTGTAGTTTAGATATAATAGCTTTTGTAGTTTAGATTTAATTGCTTTGTAGTTAGATTTAATAGCTTTTGTAGTTTAGATTTAATTGCTTTGTAGTTAGATTAGTTTAGAATTTTTCTTTCTTTTTATTTTCTTTCTTTTTCTATTTGTTTGAATTTCCCAAGATGTTGAACTAAACTCTTGTTGGGATCTAGGTTGCATGAAACTAGTCTAATCTCTTTTGTATTTATGAATCATCTCTCTTATGCTTAAAAGATCATGTTTAGGTTAATCAACTAGAGAACTAATCGATAGAAGAAGAATTTGATAGTTTATGCTTTCCTTAAGTGGTTTGATAGGCTATGCTTATGAATTCTAGGATTATTATCTTGTTATTACTCTCTTCATGAGTTTGAATTTCAATTAGGTGATAATTTGATAAGTTATGCTTTCCTTAAGTGGTTTGATATCTTATGCTTAATAAATCTAATGTGAGATGTGGTAAAAGAGAATTTTTAAGTAGATTATAAATTGAGTTAGCTAGTGGATTCAATTATAGATTCCTTCACCTCTCTTATTGAATTCTCATCTTTTTAGTGATTCCTTTCACACACAATCCAAATCCACTCTCTCATCACTTCATCATGCTTTCATACTATCTTGAATAAAACCCTAATTGTCATAATTTGAGAACCGAACTTGAATCAAACACTTCCTATTTCCGTTCCTCGTGGGATCGACAATCTTAAATACTATAACTTGACAATGGTTGTGCACTTGCGACTATAAAAGGTAAACACTTCGTTTTGCCCATCACCTTCCTCTCTTATTCATCCCTTACAGGAGATAGGAGACAAGATCCTCCTTCCTCTCCACCTTGGAAATAGAATACATTCTTCCTTTCCCACCTCAATCAATCTTATTCGGTTCAATCCTTCTCCGGTCAAAGAAGTAAGATTCATCTTGGGGTATTTTATCGAAGCCTAAGAAGGGATTAAGCCAGCCTCCAGCGTTGCGGTTAGTCTTCCATTGAAAAGACAAAGCCTATGTATTCAATATCATAGCAACAAGTCTAGAAGAGTTTCATTCTTCGGCCAATGTCGCGTCGGAGCGGATCGAATAATCGCCGTAGCCCACTCAAGCGGTAGTTGGTAAAGGCTAATCAAATCCGTTGAAGGTTGGGGTGACCCAATAACCCTTAAGCCAGCGCCTCCTGCAGCGTTGCCGAGCGATCTCTTGCGGTAAAGAGTACCAAGCCTATGTATTCAATATCATAGCAACAAGTCTAGAAGAGTTTCATTCTTCGGCCTAGCGTCAAGTCGCGGAGCGGATCCGGATAATCCAGCAGCGCTAGCCATTCAAGCGGTAGTTGGTAAAGGCTAATCAAATCCGTTGGCGGTGAGGTTGCCAAAAATCCTATAGTATTATGGTTAATTATTTACGACGAAATAAAAGAATCATAATAAAGCATAAAAGAGGATGGAAATATGTTTTATTGATAAAGGTGAAGTTACACAAATTCTCTAAACATCAAATTTGTGACAAATTTCTTTGCTTCTTCGAATACTTTATTGAGGAAAGCTTGTTGGAGTTCCTCACAGGCTTCGGCCGAAAGTCTCCTCGTTGCTATTAAGGATCTTTCGGTCTCCTCGACTTGACCAACCGCTTTGAAAACTCAAGCTTCGGACATGGTATGAGTCTCCTCCTTGTTGGCCTTTCGACTTCAAGATGATCGGACTCCCTCGCCGCTGAAGTTCTGATTCGAGCTCTACTATTCGCTTCTCCGGCTGACACAAGATGAAAATGTCCCACGGAAGATGAAACTTGACGGCGATCTCAAATGATGCACGGGTCTCTGCATCTGAACCCGAGTCCGATATCGCGGGCATCACGCCAAGTCGGTGAGCCTCTGTCTGTCTCCACATATGAGGGCGCCTCAAAATCTTCTGCGGACCTTGGACTTAACCTCCAAATGGTCAAGATCATCGGCAATAGCTGGGCCAACTCTGAATAACCCGCCTCGTTATCGTTGGTTACCCTAGGATCGAGGAATGGTCGGAGCCGATGAAGAGAAAGCACTGGTACCGAGAAGTGTGTCTACCACTATGGCCAAATAGGAAAAGAACGAATTTCCACCGGATAATAAGCGAGATGGATCGTCGTCGGACATCAAAGCTTTCACTAAGTCGCGAAAAGTCGTAGCCAGAGACCACGAAAAGAAAGAAAAGGGTTAAAAACCCCAAAACAAAATCAACATGAGTGGCGGAGCGTTCATACACAGTAGAGCCGGCTCCTTGCCCTAATGAAACCCGGCTTGACCGGTGTAAGCGCATCGGAGTCTTAATCGGTATCTCAACTGCGCGTCCAACATATCAGCGGTTCGGAAGGCGACTCACGGAGGAATAGCCCTGTCACCGGGCCGAGTCTGTTATCAAGCGGAGACATTTTCAATCATAGGCGTACTATTTAAAATTCAATAGTCCTATGATTGCTCGGAAGGGAGTTTTACCTTCAAAGAAATGCGCCTCGATATCCCTAGAATTCCTAACTCAAGCTCGATGGCGCCCGGAGGAGGGCGTCACCGAGTAATCGGCGCATCAAATCCTCAAAGTCCTCCATCGAAAAAGGCGGCATAAGAGTGTGAAGTATAGATGAGAAGCTGCGGAAACAAATTTCATGTCTTTGCAAGTGTTATGCAGGTAAAATATATATATATATATATATATATATATATATATATATATATATATATATATATATATATATATATATATATATATATATATATATATATATATATATATATATATATATATACACCAGTTAGTGAACCGGATTTTCTAAACGGTCTATGTTGTATTCTCGGGCTCTCAGTCCATAGCTCAGAGTACTTGCTCCACAGAAGGCTGGGCCGGAAAGTCGAGGAAGGGAAAATCAAAATTGGCATCCCACCAAATTCTCACCTGGGAGGAAATCGTGAGATTCATAAAAAGCGGATAATGAGAGGGTTATGGGTTAGCAGAACATTACCCCATCACCGTGAGTCTTGGCTATCGAATCCAAGTTAATGGTCAGGGAGGCAAGATCTATGGACAAGTCTCTTTCGCTTAAAAGGAACTCCATTCGTGCTGTCCCCATCGCAAGGGGACGCATCCCTCGATGCACGAAAAAAGATAGATCGAGTCGACTAGGATATCATAGGAGGGAATAATAAGAGTAAAGGAGAGAGTACCGGGGTCCTCTTCATGAGTTGCAATCTCCTCCGGTCATCTCTGAAGTATCAGCCGCAGGCTGTGAAT
>CM022704.1:83217846-83337180 GCA_012295165.1 Asparagus setaceus | reverse complement strand
TTTAGGTGTCATTAGGTAATGACATCTATGCTCGATATTGAATCACGTGAAGCGATCAATTATCCACGGAATTGATTACCGGTCGGCGTGTGTTAGGCGGACTTATCTACGATAAGGGAGATAACATCCTATGCATAAAAGCATAGTTTAGGTGTCATTAGATAATGGCATCTATGCTCTGATATTGAACATTAGGCGTCAATTATCCGAGGAATTGATTACCCGGTGTGTTAGGCGTGACTTATCACGATAAGGGCGGAGATAACATCCACATGCATAAAAGCATAGTTTAGGTGTCATTAGGTAACATCTATGCTCTGATATTGGCTGCGTAGGCTTTTGGAATTGTGTCTTCTCTTGGGTAGCGAACCCGTTGTGTCTTATACGGGGCAAAGAGCGAACCCGTTGTGTCTTCTCTTGGGGCAAAAACCGAACCTGTTGTCTTCTCTTGGGGCAAAAGCGAACCCGTTGTGTCTTCTCTTGGGGCAAAACGAGCCGTTGTATTGAAAAAGAAGGTATTTTCTTATCTTAAGCTTCAATTGACAACTCTTTGTTCCACTTGGCTGAGTTAAAAGATTCGATGCAGCGCGCCAAGGAATCTATAGAAACTCAAAGTGGGATCTCCGCCGAGAATCAAGTTAGTCGGGCGTGGCATTTGACTCGAAGATACACGTAGGCATAAAATTGCTTGTCAATACCGAAACAAGACTTCGTAGCGGTGGGTTGACAACCGGCGATCCATTCGACAAACCGGCCTCGCGCAGCGTAAAGCGAGTGGCGAACACATGAACATTTCAACTCCAACCCCAAAGAAGAAGAAGCAAAGAAGAATCGGCGCCGAATGTAGCACAATCAACGCGGGCAACCCGGCCACAAAACAAGGCCTTAGAGCCGATTCTCAAGTCCTATTCCTTTAGGGACGACGAGATTCCCTGGTCTCTTCAAATATCTTGTGGAAAATAACAAGATCAAGCCCTCCGATTCGTAATCAAGAGGAGGCAATGAAGACTAATGACCCAAGATATCAGGCATACCATAGGGCGTTCATCACCCCACTAAACTCCGTTTTAAGGACAAAATCCGTGCTTTAATTGACGTAGGGTCATCACTATGAAGCCGCCCAAAGAAAAGAAGGTCGGAGCTAATGCGTGTCCATAAGCTTCGGTCGGTGCCGCTGACATGGTTTGAACCGAACCGGGTCAAAGTGCAGTTGAAGACGGTAAATGACGACCCACACAAGCAACGCCGTAAAGGACTTGTATCGATATAAACCCAATGGCTAAGTTGTGGGTCCACCGCACCTACTTGAAGATGAGCAATGGTAGCCTCTTCTTCGCTGAAGAAAAGCCGGCGTAAGGGAAAGGCATGCCATGCTACTCCGCAATTCGAGGGAACGATGAACAGTGGTAACATTCCACCGTCCGGGGGAACCTCAAGCCCACGCCACCGTGAGTGGACACGAAGTACAAATACAAGTACCCTAAATCTCAATCTAAATGCCAAGACGCTTATCGAGCTGGGGTACCAACAACACCCCTCACTCGCGACCAAAAGGCTAAAGATAAATGTACCACGAAGTTCAACTCCCCGGCGCCTCGATTCACGCCTGATTGAAGAGATAAACCGAACTTCAACTCCCCATATCGCCTGACGGATGGCACATTGGCAAATATCCCCGCGATCACTCTCTATGAGTTGCTACTGCTATCAAAAGAGACGAGAAGCTCTTCAAGAAGCCCTCACGATTCGTAAGTCTTCCTCACCCGTGATTAGGCCGAGTCCGTAAGAGTTGGCCAACAATGCAATCTTATGACTAAACACTTCCCCTGCATCACTTTTACAAAGGAGGATATGCGCACGAGGAATTCCAAGCACGATAGGCCGCTATACTTCACCGTATATTGGTTCTAGCGGTTAACCGATCCAAGTCGATCCGGTTCCACAGGAGCATCATGCCCCCGCTACCATGTATCACCTTGAATCCCCGCCAAAAAGTTAGCATCAACGGCACATGATCTACGGATTTAACACCGCGGGTCCACCACTTGGTAAATCCGGATTAGTGCCAAATGGGGACTTAAAGTCCGAAGTCACTTGCTATGTGATTGACGCAGAGACTTCCTATAACTTATTGTTGGGTCGACCTTGGATCCACAATAACGTTATAGTCCCGTCTACTCTTCATCAGTGTCTCAAATATGTAGACACTAATAATGAGGTCAAGATTGGTCGCGACAAACAACCGCTTAGGGATGGAGAATTATTTCACCGATTCTCTCCTCTACGTAATGAGTCCTAAATCAATCATCTACCAAGGTACGGACAAATGTGAAGAAGCCGATAACCAAACCGCTTGGTTATAGTGGAGGTTTTGTTTTAAATGACATTGTACCCTTTGTAATCAATCTTGACGATGAAGAATCGCCGATGAACATTGTAATTGGCAAATTGCCGATGAATCAATAAATGACGCATTTAGAGTATCCTCTCGCTTTTGAATGATGTGATGACAAGTTTATACAACGATCCGTGAGTTGCACCTCGCCAACTCTGGCCATATTGCTTTACGAAAAGCACCGAGACTCCTTTGGGACGCTCGCCATCCCACCTAAGATCAAGTAGTGAGAAAGACTTGGTTTACGGAAAAGGAGATGCGCCCAACGTAATCATTTCTTTGAAGAAGATGAAGATGACAATGGGCCTATCCTCCACACATTCGATATAGTCCAAAACACCGGGTATCATGAAGAGATGGGGTATGACTTGACACGAGGGGAAGGTCTATGTTTTGGACGAGGTCCTCGAGTCCCTCCCAGAGCGATATGTCCCAAAAGGGCCTGATAATTACTATGCATTTAGAAGGGATTGGGATACTAATCCTCCTCGAAGATGAATGCTCGTGGTCGATTGATAATAATCCACCCTGAGGGAGACTGACATTCGCCCGACTTCATTGATTCCGACACCACTTCTGAGAAGCTTTCAAGGCTTTAATGTCAAATATGGCTACGACGATCCTCGCATCGCTGAGAGTGATGAAGACATGCCAACATGGGAAGACGCATGCTCCCAACCTCGAGGACGATGAACAGTGGTAACATTCCACCACCAAGGGGAACCTGCCCACCACCAGAGACACACAGTACAAATACAAGTACCCCAAACCCCTCAACCAAGACGCCTGAGCTGGGGTACCAACAACCCCCTCACTGACGCAAAAGGCTAAAGATAAACAGCCACGTGAAGTTCAACTCCCGGCGCCTCGATTCACGCCTGATGGAAGAGATAAACCGAACTTCGAACTCCCCATATCGCTCGACGTGATGGCACAATTGGCAATATCCCGCAAGGATCACTCTCTATGAGTTGTTACTGCTATCAAAAGAGACGAGAGAAGCTCTTCAAGAAGCCCTCACGATTCGAAGTCTTCCTCACCCAGATTAGGCCGAGTCCGTAAGAGTCGGCCATACAATGCAACCTTGCGCTAAACACTTCCCCTACATCACTTTTACAAAGGAGGATATGCATCGAGGAATTCCAAGCACGATAGCCGCTATACTTCACGGTATATTGGTTCTAGTGAGTTAACCGATCCAAGTCGATCCGGCCCCAGGAGCATCATGCCCCCAAGGCCATGTATCACCTTGGAATCCCTGCCAAGAAGTTAGCATCAACGGCACAATGATCTACTGGATTTAACACCTGGGTCCCCACTTTAAAACCGGAAAGTGCCAAATGGGGACTTAAAGTCCAAGTCACTATGTGATTGACGAGACTTCCTATAACTTATTGTTGGGTCGACCTTGGATCCACAATAACGTTATAGTCCCGTCTACTCTTCATCGTCTCCAAATATGTAGACATAATAATGAGGTCAAGATTGGTCGCGACAAACAACCGCTTAAGGATGGAGAATTATTTCACCGATTCTCTCCTACGAATGAGTCCTAAATCAATCATCTACCAAGGTACCACAATGTGAAGAAGCCGACACCGAAACCCTGGTTATAGTGGAGGTTTTGTTTTAAATGACATTGTACCCCTTGTAATCAATCTTGACGATGAAGAATCGCCGATGAACATTGTAATTGGCAAATTGCCGATGAATCAATAAATGACGATTTAGAGTATCCTCGCTTTTTGAATGATGTGATGACAGTTTATACAACGATCCGAGTTGCACCCGCCAACTCGCCATATTGCTTTACACAAAAGCAGCCCGACTCCTTTGGGACAAGACTCGCCATCCCACCAAGATCAAGTAGTGAGAAAGACTTGGTTTACTAAAAGGAGATGCGCTCAACAATCATTTCTTTGAAGAAGATGAAGATGACAATGGGCCTATCCTCCACACATTCGATATAGTCCAAAACACCGGTATCATGAAGAGATGGGGTATGACTTGACACCAGGGAAGGTCTATGTTTTGGACGAGGTCCTCGAGTCCTCCCTGAGCTGCATATGTCCCAAAAGGGAAGCCGGATAATTACTATGCATTTAGAAGGGATTGGGATACTAATCCTCCTCGAAGATGAATGCTCGGTATTGATAATAATCCAAGGGAGAGACTGACATCATTCACTCTCTTATTGGGATTCTCGACACTCTGAGAAGCTTTCAAGGCTTTAATGTCAAATATGGCTAACGATCGATCCTGCCATTGAGAGTGATGAAGACATGCCAACATGGGAAGACCCATGGATCCATCAACTCCAAGAGCAGCTTTGGGGATAGGTTCAACAAAGAGAACCCCCACTAAGGACGGTAGTCCAGATTAATATGGGTGATGAAGAGCATCCTAAACTCATAAACATCGCAATACTCTCCCTTGGAAGAAAAGGAAGAGTTGATTGCCCTAATTAGAGTATATCGATGTATTCGGCCGAATTATGAGGACATGACTCGACCCTAATGTGGCAACACATCGCCTCAACATCAAGGCGATGTCAAACCCGCCAAGCAACAAAGAAAGACGGTTTGGCCCACAAATATTGGAGGCAATTGTTGACGAAGTGAAGAAACTCATAGAATCGGATTCGTCGAGGAAATTCAACATCCGATTGGGTGGCTAATATAGTCCCTGGCCATGAAGAAGAATGGTCGATTAGGATCCGTGGTCGACTACAGAGACCTCAACGCTGCTTGCCCAAAGATGACTTTCTTCCAATCACCGATGTCATAGTTGACAACACGGTGGATTTGAAAGAATGTCCTTTATGGATGGCTTTTCGGTATAATCAAATCAAGATGTACCCCGATGACGCCAAACACACAATAGCTCGAACGCATCTATGATATATTGCTACACGGTCATGCCGTTGGCCTCAAAATGCCGGCGCAACATACCAGAGCAATGACGAGATTTTCCAGATCATCTTCGAAAACTCGAATGCTACGCCGACGATTTGGTCGTGAAAAGCCGTGACAAAGGACACACAAAGAGATCTTAGAACGGTATTCAACTCATGCGGACTCATCGCCTAAAGATGAACGCCAAATCCTTCCTTGGGATGTCCAGCGGCAGTTTCGTCATTGCCACCACAAAGGAATCCACGTCGATCGACAAAGTGAAGGCAATTCAAGAGTTGCAACCTCCAGAAATCCGAGAGAACTCGGGGTTACAAGGACGACATGACATCCGACGGTTCATATCGAACCTATCCGAAGTGCCAACCGCTCTCCAAGTTGAACAAGAAGGGCGTGGTCATATATTTGGGACGACGCCGTAAGGCATTCAAGAGATCAAGTCGATCTCGCTAAACCGCTCTTGTTGCACCGCCGTGAAAACCGCTACGCCAAGGCAACGGATCACTCGTTGCGCTTTACTCGCAAGACGACGCATGCCGGTCACGTAACGTGCGCAGTATTACCCGAGCCAACATTAGTCGGCCGAAGTCTCGATATCCAATGGTCGAGAAGGTTTCTGCATTAGTGTTCGCGATTCGTAAAATGCGCACTATTTAGCCCGACAGACGATTTATGTTATCTCTAACGAACCGTCCGGATATTTATGACCCAAACCGCCTCGATGAGTTGCGCTTAAATGGGCCTTGCTCTTGTCCCAATATGACTTATATTTCAAACAACGTAGTCACCAAAGGACAAGCGATTTAGATCTCTTGTCGCCACCACAACGGATGCAGCTTGAGCTATATGATGATCTTCCTGATGAAGTTCAAGAAGTCAACACTACATCGCACCAACAAATATGGCGATTGTATTTTGACGGAGCTTCTGCCACCAATGTGGCAAGTGCCCCTGATGTTCTAAAATCTCCGCCGAGTCGAGTTGTCTTGATTTCCGGAATCATGTCATGCCCCGCGCTTATTCACTCACCAACCTCGTTCCAATAACGTGAGTCAATACAACGCTACTTATCGGACTTAGCTTCGCCAAAGAGCCGGGGTCAATATCTCAAGCCGCATGGAGATTCACAATTGATAGTTAGCAGTTTGTGGTGACTACGGTCGAATCGATCTAATCCCCATCATCGATAGTCGCTGAAATAGCGCACTCATTCAAGAGTTTTTCATCGAATATATCCCGCTTCCAAAACGCTTATGATGCACCGGGCGGCGAATAGGTCGTTAGCACAACCTTCCGACCGAAGCAACTAGTTACGGTCAGACTCACCAACTCTTCGCACTCATTATATGATGAGGCACAAGAAGATAAGGGGTAGTTACCAAAGAAGTGTATGCAACCCAAACCAAGTTGGCCCCGAGATTGGCTTCCTATCATCGACTACGCCTTACATGGTATTCTACCGTAAGACGAAGGAGAGAGAGTCAACCGCTAAGAGCTCCAAGATTCTTTTACTGACACGTAGACCCGTGATGTTATATCACGGGGTATGTCTTTGCTCATGCCTCTCAAACAAAGAGGCGGAGAGGTCCTTCGAAGCACACGGGTGAATGGTGCACACCACCGGTCCCAAGCTCTACGATCGTATCAGGAGAATGGGCTACTTCTGGCCAACGATGATTAATGACGCGGTCGAGTACGCTCGGAAATGCCACGCGTGTCAAATTCACGCGAATTATATGCATCAGCCTCCTGAGCAGTTGCATCCTTCGGCCACATCCTGGCCATTCGAGACATGGGGAATGGACGTCGTAGGTCCCATTTTTCCTCCGTCGGTCAAAGGCGATCGGTTTATTCTAGCAATCACCGACTACTTCTCCAAGTGGGCTGAAGCAATTCCGCTAAAAGAAGTAAAGGCGAGTACCGTCGTCAAATTTATCAAACACCATGTCATTTACCGACACGGTGTTCCAAGACGGATCGTGCATGACAACGGTCCCCAATTCATCAGCAATTCCTTCATCAGGTTTTGCGAAAAGTTCAAGATACAAGATGTCTCGTCAACAGCTTATAATCCAGCAGCAAATGGATTAGCTGAGGCGTTCAACAAGACCATCATTAAAATTCTGTCGAAGCTTGTGAAGAGTAACAAGCGAGACTGGGATGATAAACTCGGAGAAGCACTCTGGGCATATCGCACAACGGTACGCACGCCAACGGAGAACCCCGCCCCTGGTTTACGGTGCGAAGCGCTTCTCCCGCTGGAAATTCAGATTCCGCCACTTCGACGCCCTTCAACGAGATGACGACCAAGAACAACATCAAAACGCCTCAAGAGCTTGAGATGTTAGATGAGAAGCGCCTGGAGGCTCAACAATGCATTGAGTTCTACCAAGCTAGGATGTCGAGGGCTTTCAACAAGAAAGTTCGACAGAGAACCTTTAGAGAAGGAGATTTGGTCCTCGCTGCTCGACGACCGATAATCCTCACTTCCAAGAAGAAAGGTAAATTCGAACCTAAATGGGAGGGTCCGTTTGTAATAGAAACGGTCTACTCTAATGGTGCATACCGCCAATTACCCAAAATGGCGACCGCAATTAATGCCGATAAATGGGAAGTTCCTCAAGAAATACTACCCTTAGTATCTTCGGATAACCCATTTCAACGGAAGTTCCTCGTGGATGTGTTACCCACTTTTCTTGAGGATAACCCTAGATTTATCCTCCATCATAATTCCCCACCGATCAAATTCCTTGACGGTGGGCCTACAAATTTTCTGGTTATTACCAAAACTCTTGATTCCTTCTATGAACAAGAGGCCCACTAAAATCCCTTTACGCCGGAGATAGAATATAAAATTCTTCCTCTCCAAGCGCAAGATCCCTTCGTGGTAAACGGAAGGGTTCTTTCCATCCCTTTTCTTAGGTAGCGCCGACTCAAGGTATGCGCCGGATTTTCGTGACCAGGTTGTCCGACTGAAGGTCACCTCGAGTCTTTTTCGGTTCTCGGAGTGGAGATCCCACTCTTAGTTCCACCTTCATCTTAGGTAGCGCCGACTGAAGGTATGCGCGGATTTTCGACCAGGTTGTCCGACTCAAGGTCACCTCGAAGTCTTTTCGGTTCTCGGAGGAGATCCCACTCTTAGTTCCATCTTCATCTTAGGTAGCGCCGACTGAAGGTATGCGCCGGATTTTCGACCAGGTTGTCCGCCTGAAGGTCACCTCGAGTTCTTTCGGTTCGGAGTGGAGATCCCACTCTTAGTTCCATCTTCATCTTAGGTAGCGCCGACTGAAGGTATGCGCCGATTTTCGCATCGTGTTGTCCGAATCAAGGTCACCTCGAAGTCTTTTCGTTCTCGAGTGGAGATCCCACTCTTAGTTCCATCTTCATCTTAGGTAGCTACTAATCGGTTGCATAAGGCGCCGGGATTTTCGCATCAGTTGTCCGAATCAAGGTCACCTGAAGTTTTTTCGATTCCTACGGCAAGGAATCTCGCTGTTATTCTATCCCGAAATAGAACGATTCTTTCTTTTCCCACCTCAATCAATTTAAGCCGGGTTCACTATTCTCCTAATAAAAGAAGACACCAGGTTCATCTTGGGGCATTTTATCCCGGCCTAAGAAGGATAAGGCAACTTCACACGCTAGTTTGGGCTAGTTTTTCCTCGATTGAAGAAGACAAAGGTTCGCCTTGGGGTATTTTATCCAAGCCTAAGAAGGATAAAGCCAACGCCACACGCCAAGGTCGGGTTTAGTCTTTCTCCCGAGAAGAAGACACCGAGTTCGATTCGGGCATTTTATCCCGGCCTAAGAAGGATAAAGCCAACGCCACACGCTGTCGGTTTAGTCTTTCTCCGATTGAAGAAGACACCGAGTTCGATTCCGGGTATTTCATCCCGCCTAAGAAGATGAGTCTACGCGGTAACACGCTGCCGTGTTAGTCTTCCGAAAAAGACGGCTTCACGATTCAACATCGTAGCATTAAGTCTAAGAGAGTTTCATTCTTTTAGCACAACGCTGTAGAACGGATTTAGACAATCTACATGCTAGCCCAACTCAAACGGTAGTGGTAAAGGCTCATCAAACCCGCTGAAGGTCGGGGTTGGCCAATAACCCTAAAGTCAACGCCCACACGCTGCTGTCGGCTAGTCTTTCTCCGATTGAAGAAGACACCGTGAGTTCGACTCGGGTATTTTATCCCGGCCTAAGAAGGGATAAAGCCAACGCCACACGCCGCTGCTCGGCTTAGTCTTTTTCCGAAGAAGACACCTGAGTTCGACTGGGGTATTTATCCCGGCCTAAGAAGGGACGAGTCTACGTGTAACACGCGCGTCGTGGTCTCTTGCCCGTAAAAGAGCAATGAAGCCTATGTATTCATATCATAGCAACAAGTCTAGAAGAGTTTCATTCTTTTAGCACAACGCCACGCGCGAACGGATCCCGATAATCCGCACGCTAGCCCAACTCAAACGGGTTGGTAAAGGCTAATCAAACCCGCTGATGGTCGAGGGTTTGCCAAAATCCTATAAGTATTATGGTTAATTATTTCTCACGGCAAAAGAATCATAATAAATAATGAAAGGGATGGTCTTATTCATTTGAAGCAAATATAGAAGGAGCTACAACCGCTTAAACATCAAGTCTATGACAAAGGATTTGTTGTTCGAGCCGGTGACACTTCACCATTGTAAGCCCGGTGGAGTTCTTCCCGCAACTCGGCCCAAGGACTCCTCATCGTGTTCGTCTTCGTGGTTGCCTCCCGAGCTCACCCCGCTCACTGCATCAAGCTCCCTAGACGCAACGGTGAGGGCTTCTTCCTTGTTGGCCTTGGCCACCCAAACCGCCATCCTATCTTCCTCAAGATGGAGCCTCCCCAGCGATATTCTTCTCTCCGCACTCGCCACGATATCACCGATGTGGCTTAGGGAAGAATATGTTTCAAAGAACAACAGCCCGGCTGATCGGGCGCTGTCTTCCGCAGATCCGACTTCGAGCCCAAGAAACACGAAAGCATCGCGCCATGCCTCTAAACGCGGAGCCCGCATGAGCGCCTACATATGAGGAAGCCCCCTACCCGCAGCTCTTGCAGCCTCAAGCTTTCCTCCGTGATGGGCGAGGTCATCAACAATGGCTCGAGCCACCGATAACCCATATCTCAGATCAAAGCTATCCGGATCAAGCAAAGGCTCGAATCGATGAAGAGAAAGCCCGCCATGAAGGACCTTTTCGATCACCATGTTCACCAAAGAAAAGAATGAGCGATTTCCAAACAGATAATAAGATGGGATGGATCTTCATCCAAAGATCAACGCCTTGCCGTGTCATGGAGTCGAGATGTAGGCTCGCACTAAGAAAAGAGGACTTTAGAATTTTCAAAGAAAAATGGGCTTAAAATTTATTTGGCTAAAAGACCCTTACCCGCCTCCTTCGTGTAGTCTCAGAGGCTAGCGAGTCTACCGTGAGGCGTCTATCACCGGGATGCCACAACCGCACCGAGCTCCCTTGTGCTCATCTATCTCAACGGCCGTGGTAGCCGATTCGAGAGCGCGAAAGAGGAGTACCTACCGCTACACAGAATGTCTCACCTCTTTTAATTATAGTGGTATTGGCCAAACGGCCGGTCCTATAATTAATCAAGAGAAAGTTCATACCTTCTTCGTGGATAGAGGCTGTAAATCTTCACCAAGGGTATCTCCATCCCGTGACCAAGCGAAAGGTGTCATCCATGGAAGTGTTGCCATATAAACCGATCCCACTAAATCTTCCATGGAGAAGTCCTAAAAGAAGGCATTAGGAAGGCAAATGCAATTAAGTCAAACAATAGGTAAAGCTACACTCCTACAATGGGGTTAGCTTGCTTAGTCTCGATGGCATTTGTCTCCCTAACTCTAAAAGAGCAAAAAGCAAAGAGGTAATTAGTGGAGGTACAATTCGAAGTCATTCAATTCTCGTGATTCGCCATCCGAAGAGGAGTTATTGACGTTAGATGTACCCGGTTCACCGGATCAGTCCTACGCCTCTTCCTCCCGCCATAGCTCCATACATTTGTTGAGTAAAACTTGGCTCAAGATGAGCGTAACCGGGTTCGCAAAATTGTGGTGAGCAAAATCAAAGCCGATCATAATCCCTAGAACCCCCGCATGCAATCCGAGAAATGTCGGTCAAAAGTTGAAATTTCATTTCATCACGTTGAATTATTACCTCCGCCACCGACCGAGCATTACCGGGTCAAGTCTATATCAAAGGACCGAGGATTCACGTAATTCATGAGCTAACCTCTTTCGCTTAACCCCTGAGAGGGTCGAATTCTTCCTCTTCAAAGCTTTTCCAAAAATTCAATTGAATGAGAAATCCAATAGAGAGGATGAGAAAACAAAGGGGAAAAAGAGAGAGTACCGAGGTTCGCAAAGATGCTTGGTCCTCTTCTAAAGTCCCAAAGACCTGAGTCGTGGAATTCCCTCAATCGGGTGGATGATTGCCTTCCTTCAACTTGAGCTGCATTCGGAGATGTCCGAGTGTCGCTAACGATGCTTCGCCACTGTGTCCAGATAGCCCTCACAGGATCGCTCGCTAGCTACTAATAGCCAACTACAATGAAGGAATGTCGACTCAAATCGGTCCCCGAGCTCGAGATCAACCTAGCACCGTACACCCCATGACGCCCACAACCATGCTCAAGGCCATCCACAAGTCCACCTCGAAGTCCGAGTCGTTGGTTCGGGTTCCCAACATAAAGTTGGTCGAACCGAATCGAAAGCAAAACGACAGGAAAATAAGGCTCAATGAAGCATTCCTCACTTACTCTAAGGTGAGATACCCTCGCCCGATATTCACTAGCCAGCTTGAAATAGCCAATGTTAAGTGAAGTCTCATTGTCTGCGACCTCCTCGCCGAACCAAGGACTCACCATATTGACCGAGAATCGAGGAAAACATCCGAAAAGATCCACCCTTGTGAATCAGACTGCTTTGATC
This sequence comes from Asparagus setaceus, assembly GCA_012295165.1. Taxonomy (NCBI): domain Eukaryota; kingdom Viridiplantae; phylum Streptophyta; class Magnoliopsida; order Asparagales; family Asparagaceae; genus Asparagus; species Asparagus setaceus. The sequence continues at coordinate 83,324,902 of CM022704.1, read as the reverse complement.
TCGCAAAACCACGCTCTTCCATCGCAACTCTACCAACCGTAAGAAAGGAGTAGACTAACTGTGGAACCCGGCGCCACATCATGTCGGACGATGAAGGACCAACCGTGTCATCAAATAGGTATATGGAGCTCTACTCTGACGGAAGGGATACGTGATGATGGCTCGTCCTTTCTCGGGTAAACGCCAACTATATGCCGCAATCCACGGTGAATACCGCCACCATCACCGAAGGAGAGAGAGTTCCTTCTTGTGGGCGAAGAACGGCAGGATAAAGGACCTCCAAAGGTAAAGCATCATCGATTGATATGGAACCACACACTTCTGAGCCGATTGCAAGATAGCCCGCTAGAAGAGTTGTCTACCGATAGGCTTCACCGCATGCCACGTAAAGGTCGCGAACTTGGTCCCCAAGGAAAGCCTCTCTTTGGCGAATGAGTGTATAAGAGTTAGCCTCGACTCTCGATCAGTTCATTAACCTTCAAGGAGTGAGCGTGATAGTTCACATATTTCCTCGCATTTGTCCTCCAAATGCCGAACAAGTAATTGGCGAATCGCCTGCACTCACCGCGATTTCCTCTTAGCTAAGGTTCAGATTGGGCCAGAGCTATATGGTAATGACAAGTGAGATCCCATAAAGTCTTATAATCGCGTATGCTCACCTGCTCGCTTCCTCGATTGAGGGAGTAATTCCGATATAGCATCTTCCCCATGGGTAGACCTCAAATACTGCGACATCTCATGCAAAGCCAACCCCAACTCGCCATGTTTAGTGAAAACGATTCAACTGATTATAAAGCTCAATAAGGTAAAGAAATGGTTGGCATCGATGGAAGGCCATACATGGTGGCACTAATCAATACGACCGCAGCAGCAAGTTCTCCATCCCATCTACGAGGACGAATGTCAGCGACCCCACCCAAGCGCACTTGACGAGTGTACCAAACCAAGAATCTATGATCGACGACGAATCTCTCCCAATTTAGCAAGGCGATTCTTCAAAGTCGAGGCAGAACAAAAAGCTCATCACGGGCGGTGGTCCGTTCCACAACCCTGTGGTGAAGGCCGATGACGCTGATTCCTCGTTGAACCTCGAACCTACCGGGCCGGGTAATAAACCCACAATGAATATGATCATGCTCTTCTACGACGCCATGACATAACGCGGTCACAACATGGTGTCTAAGGTCGGCCAATGAGAGTTGACGAGGTATCCGGGAATATACAAGGCCTCCGCCTTTGTTCAACCACCTCTCACTCTCGATAAGAGCCGATCCGATCCTTAACCGAAGTCAATAGATAACTGGCTTCACAAAGGTTCGTGAGAGCGGTGTCCCTACGAAGGCGATCGGTGACCAATCGTCGGAGAACGCTGAACTCAAATACGCTCGATCGCTCCGCCTGATGCCGGGCGCAAATCGAGGCGTAGATAAAAATCGGGATCATCACACATGGAATAATAGTCACTATGACGCCCATCGACCGCTAGGTCGGAAAAGCTCCCGAGGAATAATTAACCGAAATCGAAAATACTCAGCTAGTAAATGGCGCTGAATTCATCTTACATAGATTGAGTCATTTAATTCATAACGGGCGAGAGTACGGTGTGAAATCGCCCCGCTAAAACATCGAGATCGTGATCTTTGAAGCCTCAATCCTCAACAAGAGTCCCGCCTTCCCCACAAAGGAGAACGGGGGTCATGACTAACGGCACAATTTGAAGCCTCAATCCTTGAAGGAGAATCTCGCTTCCCAATCGCCTTCACAAAGGAGAACTAAGCGGGATACAACGATATATGTAATGGTAATATGATGACGCTGGCGACCACCAAAGAAGGAGGCGCATTCACGCTACCGGCGAAGTTGATCGACTCAAACGCTGCGGATCTCCCCGATACATCCGGGCCGCAACAATACAACAAAAGTCGATACATGGCCAAAAATCAGCAAATAAAACGCCAAAAGATACACAACCGATGCCGAACCCGACGAAGCGTCCCGGCGGGCTACGGACACTACCGCCTTCAATCACTGGGCGCCGGCTATGACACGGCGCATTAGCCGCTTCGGGCCGCTGCGTAGCGCTACGGGCGCCGGCTAAGCAAGAATAGCTTCTGGTAGCGCTGGCGCACTGGCCGCTCGATCATGCAAGGGCTGGCGCTGCCATACCAAATACAGCGCCGCCATGGCTCACGCTAAGCTGGACCGGCCGCCGCTCACATTCATGACACCTCGATGCACAAGAAAAGAAGAAAAAAAAAAAAGAGAAAAAGTACTGTGATGCATACCTTGTTGATCGAGGAAGAAAAGACATGGAAGCTGAGATGAAAACAGAGAGAGCACTGTGGGGGCCGCCCAGGTCGCAAAAAGAGGGTTTGTGGGTATTTATAACAATCCCACATGGACCCAATCCTCTTGAATAAGGACTCTTATTTGGCAACAAGTAGGAATTCTAATTGGAGCCCATTAGATATCCAAAAGGAACCAAATCAGCCCCTAATTAGGAGCCCTAATTGGAACCTCAATTGATGCCAAACAATGCCAAATCAGTCCGCTAATCGCCCCTATCCCTCCGCTATATTTGGAAAGATTCTCAAGGTTTATTCGGCAGATAACACCGCTGAAGGGCCCCCCATCGAACGAAATCAACGCTGCCCTAATCCTACTCCAACTAGGATTACGAAGTATAAACCGCTTCTTAATTTATCGAGAAGTTCCTAAGAATATTTTCACAAAAATATTCTTAGGATAACTCGATCTGACAGACGATTCATCAACGCTGCCGCCTAATCCTACCCAACTAGGATTACAGTATAAACCGCTTCCTAATTTGTCGAAGTTCCCTAATATTCTCACAAGAAATATTCTTAGGATAACTCTCGATCATGCGATTGCATCGATTTATCAACGCGCCGCTTAATCCTACCCAACTAGGATTACGGTGTATAAACCGCTTCCTAATTTGTCGAGAAGTTCCCAAGAATATTCTCACAAGAAATATTCTAGGATAACTCGATCGTATGGATTGCATCGACGCATCAACGCTCCGCCTAATCCTACTCCAACCGGATTACGGTATAAATCGCTTCCAAGTTTTCAACGAGGAGTTCCCGGAGAATAAACCCATATTCTTAAGGATAACTCGATAACCCTTAATTTCTCCCACCATAATATCCAAGAGAGGAATAATCGACGAGGCGGAAGTCATGGCGCATAATTCCACGATATGTCCAAATTCAAGAAACTTCACCCACCGTGGATAATCACATCCCAACAACGGTCAAAGCATCGTGACTTGCCGAATCGAAGGCTAAGACGATGGTTGAAAGCCAAATGGTCCCTCGCTTCAACAAGGAATCCTGAGGATATCTCCATGAAAAGATCAGTCCTCCCACGTGGTTAAACCAACAACACATGATGATGGAAGAATTAGCCGATTAAAGGTTATGAAATTCCATGTATCCCAAGACGACCAACGGTCGCTAACAAGGAGTTCACACATACCGATAAATCCAAAAGTCCGATGGTTAGTCAAACAACCACCAATCGACACGAAGTTACAAGCAAAACTCACCCACCAAATAATCAAGATAATAAGCGTCGACAATAAATGCAAAGACCGGATCTTATGTGAATCCTACAAAGAACTGATGATCCGAAAGAATCAAGACTTGAAGCTATCTCTGGGACCCTCACCGACCGAAGGTCGAATGTCCAAAGCATCCCGCACTCATTAAGAATTGAGACCGAGCTTTTGGGGGTTCAGAAGGGCTGAAAAATACTTACAAGATCCTAAACCAACTCTCGGAGGAGCGAATGACAACCCATCGAATGATACGTGACGCCGAATCGTTAAGACGCTTAACTCGACGGCTAACTCCATTGCCACAAGCACCGGCTTAAACCGGACTTGAACGGACGATCGGTTTCGAGACCGCTGAACCGAACGAACCAAGAATTAGTCCCGAGTCAAGTATAGACGGAACCCAAGCCCGAGACGGAAAACGCCGAAAACGATCGAAAAACGACGAAAACGGCGAACGTATGCGTTCGGCCAACTTGGCCGAAGTTATTTCTACCAAGTGGTCGGCGGTACTAATGTACCGAGCCACCTCTACCAACTTGGCCGAGGTGCTCCTCCGGCGGGCGAGGCAGCCGGACCACCACCCGAGCCACCTCTACCAAGTGGTCGAGGAGGCTCTACCACCATGGGTCGAAGCCACTCGCTAACTTGGCCGAGGTGGTTTCGCCAAGTGGCCGAAGCGCCGATGCACCCCTTATAAATAGGGGGTCTTGTTGTCTGGGGATTTTTTTGGACTTCGGGCGGACTTTGATCGGATTTTCTGATATTCTCAAAGAGCTCTTTATGAGATCTACAAGCCGCCGACGATAGTTCGAAAGCACCCGCGCAGCATAAACCCAAATGACATCGATCTACGAGCGAAGGTAATCAATTCGGTCGAACTACGATACCCTCTAGATTAAGCTTCGCTCTTAATCTCGTGGATACTGATTTCTCCTAGTAGATCTCACCCGCCAGCGATCCTCTCCTTCGTGAGTGTGATCCCCTCAGCGCTTCGCTTCTTCGTGGAACGCAGCCCTTTACATCCAGAGTTCCAACCCGTCTCCACCTGATTGAATTCATATGCAGGTCCACTGACACAATAAGTCCCCAAGACAGCAAAGAACCCACGCAGTTTGTGATCCGATATACCGTAGATCCTCGTGGTTTGTTCACTAAGGATAAAAGTTGTAATCTTTTTGATTTTCATTGTACGCCTTTAAAATAAAAGGCATTTTTTTAATTTCGCTAGGCCAAAGAAGTCCGTAGCAAAATTCAAATCAATGACAATCATCCCGACTTTTACAATAACACTCCACACACAAAACCCTAGGTTTAGATGCCTATTTATAGGGAATAAAAAAAACTTTCCTTTTTTTTTTGTTTTTCGTCGCGCAGGGAAACGAAACCCGTTTTGTGTCGCGCGGCCTAGTCTCGCGCAGGAACGTGGGGTGGCCCCCACCCCATGTTCACATTCTATTTATTAATTTGAATGATTTCCTTAGTACTAGCACTACAATATATTTATTATTTATTTCACTTTTACTGAAAAGCTAGAATTTCAGGAGGCTAAAAAAAGAACCGTGTATGCCCCTCTGAAACTTGACCATCTTAGTAGTTTCTGCTTTTGTAGTTTACACAATGTATTGTCTGATTTGATGTATAGATGCAGACTTTACCTGCAATACATGCATGTTCATCTTGTGTTCTTCGTTGGAAGTATCAACATTTCCATGTGGTTCCAAATTTAAATTGATAAGAAAATATAAGTACTCGGTTTGACTTTACACTGCCTTCTATAATTATCTTGGACTAAGTATCCTAACATCTATATGTTCCATTTATAATAGAGTACGGAATGGGGAGTGAAGTTTCCACTCGTGGAGATGTGTATAGCTATGGGATACTTTTGTTGGAAATGTTTACTGGAAAGAGACCGACTGATGAGATGTTCGTAGGAGGCCTTACTCTTCGTATGTTTGTGGAGATGGCATTTCCTGAACGAATCATAGATATCATCGATGCTCACTTGTTCGCGCCACCAACTAATGATGCTGAAAGAATGAATTATGCAACAGGAATCGAGGGCATCACTTCAATTCTTAGAATTGGTATCTCTTGCTCAAATGAATTACCTGCAGAGAGAATGGAGGTGGACAAAATAATCAGGGAACTGCTTATTGTTAGAGATATAGTCATGAGGAAGGGAAATAAAAGGGAGAGACATAGAGCCTTGCAGGCTGGTGAAGGTCCATCTACAATTATTCAGTAATGAGCCGCTGGTATGGGTAGGTGCTATGCATGTGACACGCTCATGCACACACAGACGTACGCACAATTCCCATTGAAATCAGTTTGATTTAAGTGAGAACAACCCTTTTATGTTAGATGGTTTCTACTGAAATTTATCATCTCATTCGGAATTCCATCATTTTAAGCAAGGTGAGAATATTCACTTGGCTTTTGATAAAGAAGAGGGTGCAAAGGAAGCATTAACTGAGTAAGAAGGGTTGGGGTGGTAACACTAATTGTGTTTTATGTGTAGATAATTTGGAGACAATTGAGCACCAATTTTTCTTCTTCCCTTTTTCTGCAAAATTATGGAAAATTTTCTCTCGTCATATGGGTATCACTGCTTGGTCTTCAAACTTCTTTGAGCTTGTTAAATCTCTCAGAACTTTCTTGCATAATGATAAAGAGTAGAATAATATGCCAAATTCTCATATTAGATGTTGCTTCGTATGGATGGAAATAAATAATGAAATATTTACCCAATTTTTAATGTTATTGACACTTTTCGTAATCTCATATTTGATTTCATCCGCACTATATTTATGCTTTGACAGGGTCCTCCTTACATAAGAAGGTGGAAAAAAAAATGAAGAAAGCTCTAAATTTGCTTTTCCCTCTGAAAACTATTGGAGATGGTTTTGAAGATGATAATGATGCTACCAAAGGGCCTGCTTCAGTTTAAAGTTTGTTGCAAGACCGGATCATAGAAGGGTCTGCTTTTGGGTTTAATGTAGCTGTACTTCTGAACTCTTTGCTCCTTTAGTTCTTTGATAAGTTTCCCAATTGTATCTATGTTGCTGTGAATGATGACAATTGGTCCTCTCCTCATTCTCATAGATCCTCTTGTCGACTTCTTTTCATTGTTAACAAAAGAAACTAAGAGTTCCTCTGGTTGTGGATGTTCTTGTATTACACTATGTCATATATAACTAAATAAATAAACTATGGGGAAGAAAATGGTTCATATCTATGTCCATGTGTGTGTATTTGTTTTGTATGATCGAGATTTCTTGTTGAAATTTCCTCGGCTGAAATATGGGTAACTCAACCAGGATGACCCTTAAATAAAGGTGTATGTAAGAAATAATTCATGCGGTCAACCATCTTTGTTGTTGTTTCATTGTCTGTAGAATTTATCAGATTATCTTTATACTATACTTACATGTCAACAGAAACAGAGTATAGGATGGAAAATAGAGTTTTATTTTTTATTGGAAATGTCTTCAGCTTATGGAATACTGATGCTTTTGTAGGAGCCACAGTCTTCCTAAAATCGTGAAGATGGCATTTCAATTGAAAGAAAATGGTTCATAATGGTGCAAGCATTATACAGTGTTCGAATGAACTTGCAGAGGAGAGAATGGACATGGGAGATGTCAACAGAGAACTACAAAGATTAGGTCCGTGTTCTTAAGCAATGTAACTCCTGAAGAAAGAAGCAGAGATCAGTTATCATTAGCTGTTCAAGCAAAGGAACAGCCGATAGTTACAATTGAAATATTCAAGAGAGTTTGTGTAATTAACTTTGAGAATTGTCAAGAAGTGAATCATGCATCTTTGGATTGGGCAGCGAATGGTGGAGCGGCGGTGGCTACAACTTGTTACATCGTGAACCGTTCACCACATTCGATATTGGATGGTGATACACCTATAGGGTGGTCGAGAACACCAGATTATGATAGGCTCGGAACCGGGATGTACGCCTACTATCTCATCAATGAGGAAAGCTTGCGAGGGCAAGAAGGCAATATTCTTGGGATATCACGAAAAGTAAAAGCTATCGCCTTTGGTGTACGGAAGATTCAAGTTCGTGATCGTGAGGGATGTTACCTTTGATGAAAATCCATGATTGCTAGAGCCCAAGGATGATGGTGTTAGGGTGATGAGACTTCTAAGTCTCGAGGTTATTGAAATAGAACCTAAAGACCAACCGGGTTCTAGTGGGTGTTCAGTGGGAAGTCGAGGTAGATGAGCGGGGAGGGAGGTTGGCGAGGAGAATACAGGCACTACAACAACGGCTCTCGAGGATAGTTTGGCCTCCAGGCTAAAGCGAGCATACAAGTAGAAAGGCTGGGGGCTGATCAACCTGAAGCACTATGGCGAGGTTAATTTAGTTGAATCGCACTCGGTGGAGGAGGACAAGCGGTCTCCTTCAAAGCTATTCGAGACAAGGATAGTGAGAGTTGGTTGGCTGCGATGGAGGAAGAGATGGAATCTCTTGAAAGAACAAATATGGGAGGTGGTCCCATTGCAGGTAGGAAGAAAAGCTATTGGTTGAAAGTGGGTGTATAAAAAAGGAAGATCTTTGAGCTGGTGGCACAAGGTACAAGGCAAGGTTAGTGGCTAAGGGTTTTGCCTGAAAGAGGTGTGGATTACAATGAGATCTTTTCTCCGGTGGTGAAATACACTTCTATTCGGTGCTATTGAGTATTGTTGCTCATGGTGATCTTGGTGGAACAACTCAATGTTAAAAGCGCCTTCTTGCCGGAGACTTGGATGAAGAGATCTACATGCATCAACCCAGGGATACAAGGTTGAGGACAAGGAGCATCATGTGTGTCGTTTGAAGAAGTCATTGTGGATTGAAGCAATCTCCCGGCAGTGGTACAAGCGATTTGACTCCTTCATCTTTGAAGCATGGGTTTTCGAAGTGACTATGATTGTTGCGTTTACATTCGGGCTTAGGTGGAGGTAATTATATCTATCTCCTTTGTATGTGGATGCCGTGCTTATGCTTCTAAGAGCGGGGTGGAGATAGATAGGTGAAATCTCAACTTGGTGAAGAGTTCGAGATGAAGGACATGGGCCGCTAGGAAAATACCGGTATGAAAATTAGAAGCGGCGAACCCGGCGATGTTCTTCATCGGAAGGGCTACATTGAGCGGGTGATGCGAGGTTGGGATGCAAAGTGCTAAGTCGGTGGTGACTCTATTGGCCCCACACTTTAGGCTTCGGTAAACAATCTCCCACTACTGTGGAGAAGAGAAGCACATGGGCGTGTCCCCTATGCTAGTGTAGTTGGCGACAATATGCCAATGGTGTGTACACGCCCGGATATTTCACAGCGGTCGGTGTGGTCATAGATTCATGGCGAATCCGGAAAGGTGCAGGGAAGCGGTGAAGTGGATCTGAACTACTTAAAGGGCACCGTAAGGTGGTCTGTGTTTTGGTGGAGAAACATGTCAGATTGATGGGTTTGTCGACTCTGATTATGCGGGCGATCTAGATAGGCGATCTACTACGGTTATGTATTCAGGATATATGGGGCTCCGGTTAGTTGGCGATCGATGTTACAGTCTGATGGCACTTTCTACTCTGACTGAGTACATGGCGTAGTGAAGGAAGCATTGTGGTTGTGGGGTCTTCTAAATGATTTGGGGATTGAGCAAGAGAACGTGAACTTATGGTGCGACAGTCAGAGTGCAATTCACTTGGCAAAGAATCAAGTTCATCATGCTCGTACCAATCATATCGATGTCGGGTATCATTTTGTGCGGGATGTCATAGAGGAAGGCGATATTTCTCTCATGAGGTACACACGAATGAGAATCCCGCAGACATGTTAACCAAGATGGTCACAGGTAGCAAGTTTAAGCATTACTTGGACTTGCTTCATATCAGCCCGTGTTGATCTGTCCAAGAGGGCATGGCCTTGGCGGTGATGGGGTGAGGTGGAGATTATATGGAGAATTGCGGTTGGTTAGCTTGATCCCGATGGAGTGCGTGGCAGCAGCGGTATAGTGGCACAGCTGAATTGGCCTGGTTTGGCTGATGGAGATCTCTCTAGTAATGTTCGCGGTGTTCTTCTGGTGTTCGTCCAAAATTTGAGGTTTATCAAATGATGTACGAGGTGGAGAATTGTGAACGTGGGGACCACCGCGTTGCTATAGGAACTTTGGGTTCTGTAGCAAAACCTTCTGAACCCGAGGTTCTGTAAACTATAAAAACAAACAATAAAAAGGAATGTTTTTAAGGGGGATTTTTTCTTTCCTATAAATAGGAACCTATTCTAGGGTTTTGTGTAGTTTTGTGGGAGAAAAAGTTAGGATTTTTGTGGCGGCTAGAGAGAAAAAGAGTTTGGAGAGATTCTACAAGAAAGAGGTCAATTTTTTTTGGGTAAAAATCAAAGCTTTATTTTGGGACGAGCTTGTGGATTGTACAAGTCGTCGGTGTTCTTCTTCATAGTCGAATCTCCCTCACCCCTCCCGTGGGCGTAGGCAATTTTTAGAACCACGTAATCTCGTGTCGTTACTGTTTTGCTATGTATTGGCTATTGTTTGTAGGTTCCCTTGATTCAGTCCTAGTACTGTTGAGAGGAAGAGTAGATATCTCACTTTGTTGGGATATTTGCTTTCTATTCTTGTTTCCTTCGTGAAACGGGAATATAATCAGGGCCTTCTCTCAGGTGATATCGCTTCCGCGGCGTGTGGGCGTGACCCCGCATCCCAACAGAAGTCATCTCAGTAGTCATTAAGTTCAGTTGGCTGGATTCTAGAAAAGAGATTGATATTATTTGGGATGTTTCATTGATATCTTTTTTTTAGTGAAATGCTGAGGGGTTTATACCTCAAAAGATTTTTCTAGAAAAAAAGCATTATGCCTTTAAATTTTCCAATTCAAAGTTCATATCAGTAACATATTATGCAATGTCAACGATATTGGACCTCTGGCACGATTGGCGATTTTCAAATATCCCGCTCAACTAACAAAGTGAATGGGATTGTGCGATCATTGCCACCTTTTGATTGATTTGAATAAAGAAATAAGAGAATATTCAACTCTACGATCTCGGCAATGTCAGAGGTTATTCAAAAGTCACCGACTATGTAATAGTTTATTTTTTTTCTCCCTTTCCCCTTCTATATGTTGTATCCTCTACCCTCCTTACCATTTTCATTAATGAAATGGGCTGAATCCCTTATTCTCCAACAAAAAAAAAAGGTGCGACAACGCTACAATGGTTAATCTGAGAAGCAACAGCAAACAGTTAAAATCATGCGTTCATTTACCTATATCCCAACCCTCCACCCAAACACACTTCTACAATGTGGACTTTCGGGAGAGAAGTCAGCACTGGTGGTCTCAAACTCAGGTAACAATGGATTCAGATGGGAGACTAGGCAGTGTTTTAACTGCGGAGAGACAGGGCATCTGAGACAGATGTGCTCTAAGCCATCTAAGGAGAGGCTGGAGTGGGCGTGGGCCAGAGGAAGGGTAATACTGGCCGTGGAGGCCCGAGGTGGAAGAAGAGGCCATCGGGCGAATTTGTCGATGATGAGAGGAGGATGAAGAAGCTGAGATGACTTTTACTGAGGAGGATCGAGTCTCTTGGCGGCAAGAAGCGAAGCGATGAAACGGCGTGTCAGAGGTGCATCTACTTTCTCGGAGGAGACTATGCGATTCGCTCTTAGCACCCAAAAAAGGTATGAGCGACACACATGCCCTTGCATCCATGGTCGCCACTAGATCCACAGACTAGATAATGGATTACGGAGCATCCGACATGTAACCGCAATGCTAGTGAGTTCTCGTCTTATACTCACCGCGAGAGCGAGAGTATCCGTGCGGATGAATGCACGGTATGGTGGTAAGAACACTTATTAATTATGCGAGTTCTAACACTATCTAATGTTTTGCATGCTCCTTCATTTCTGTGCTTTGTTATCCATTAGTGCCATTATCCTTCAACTAAAATGTGTTGTTTCTTCGATATTCCTAAGGTGATCTTTGGGAGAAGGGGCCGGCGAAGACTTGGGGCGGCACATGGCGTAGCGGGTGTGGTACTGGACCGTGAAGGGATGGACTGGCCCGACATCTATGATTGAGAGGGCGGGGAGGAGGAGGCGGAGTTGTCACTGAAGGATGAGTTGATGCTACATCATAAGCGGATGGGACATCCTTCATTTAGTATTCGGGTAAAATGTATCCAACCTTATTTCAAAAGCAAATCAACGAAGCTTTGTGATGCTTGTGAGTTTAGAAAGCTTACTAGAAGCTCTTATGTCATTCGGGTAATAGGAGTTCTGTAGTTTTGAGGTGATACATTACGGATATGGGACCTTGTCCAATAAATTCTATAAGTGGATGCAAGTATTTTGTTATATTTATTGATTGTTTTTCAAGAGTCACTTGGGTGTACCTGATGAAAAATAAGAATGATATAGTTGGTTATTTCAAAGACTTTCATAGGCACATCCAGACTCAGTATGGTGCAGTGGTAAAGGTGTTGAGGTCAGATAATGGGCAGAGTACATCAACAGAATATTTAGGGAGTATCTGTCAGCTCAAGGGATACAACACCAGACTACATGCACATACACCCCAGCTCAGAATCGGGTAGCAGAAAGGAAGAATAGACATCTTCTAGAAGTTGCTAGGAGTATGATGATGGCAATGAATGTCCCAAAAATATTGTGGGGACAAGCAGTTTTGACGGCCGCTCACTTAATCAATAGGATGCCTTGAGTGTATTGAAATGGAAATCTCCGCGTGAGAACGAAGGGAGACAACGGGGACCTTACCATTGAAGGTATTTGGTCGTGTGTGTTTTGTGAAGGACAACAGACCATCGTTGGAAAAGGACCCCGTGGCGTGTGAAGTGTATGTTTGTGGGATACTCGGCACCTGAGAAAGGGTATGTGTTGGAGTCGGTGGAAAAAGGCGTTTGTCGGCATGGATGTGCGGTTTAGAGCTCCGAGCCATACTACACATTGGGGTAACTTCACGGTTGGAGTCTCGCCCGACATCTTGGAGGTATGGCGAGAGGAGGAGAATGGTGAGAGCTCAAGGGGTCAATACCAATTCCGTCCCTTACAGAGGAGCGGGGAGGATGAAGACAAAGGGGAGGAGGAGGAGACAAGTGGTGCTAGGCCTAAAGCTCGGGGGAGTCATTACATCTGAAGGAGGGAGCGGTCGGAAGTGCCTCTGATGCGGAGGTGCCTCACGGTGCCGGTGTCCAGTTCCTCGTCGCTCTGCTCCAACTCTTGAGAAACCTACACCATCCTCCACTTGGTGATATCATTCCTTCTCTGCTACCCCTCGCCCACACGGTGTTCGTAAGTACTACTCGCTGATGTCATGGGTAATCCTCGACATATATGGTTGGGATCTTGCTCAATTTGTTTTCTATTCTAACATATCCCCTTCACATGGAGCATTCATTGCATCATTAGATTCATTACTATTCTAACAACCTGGCGGTAAAGAAGGACCCAAAGTGGAAGACTGCCATGCACGAGGCTGGGGCTCTCGAGAAGAACACATGGGAGTTGGTGACAGCGCCGTGAGGAAAAGAAGGTGGGATGCAAATGGGTGTTCTTGTGGCGAGAATCGAAAGGACAAGTTGAGCGCTACAAGGCACGGCGGTAGCAAAGGGTACAGCGGACATCGCATTGACTACGATGAGACTTTTGCACCGATGGCGAAGATGAAACTGCCGGATCTGATCTCTCGCGATAAATAGTGGATGGAAACTACACCAACTAGAGCGTGAAGAATCGTTTCTTCATGGGGATCTAGTGGAGGAGGTGTATATGGAGATACCACGGGATTTAGCCGGGGCAGAGCGGTGGGTAAAGTCTGCAGTCGAAGAAGTCTCGTATGGGCTAAAAGTCTCCCGAGCATGGTTTGACAGTTCGGGGAGGGCTATGGTTGGTATGGGATACAAGCGGATCAATCGCCCCATCGTGTTCTTCGAAGAAGTGAGGGCCACATCACTATGCTTGCAGGTGTATGTAGATGACATGATCATCACAGGGAATGATGAGAAAGAGATTGCTTAGCTCAAGGTAAGATTGAGCAAAGAATTTGAAGTGAAGGATGCAGGTCACCGATACTTTCTTAGAATAGAGATAGCTCATGGAGGAGGGTTGTTCTCTCCCATAGAAGTATGCTTGGATCTTCTTGCGAGCAGGGAATGTTGGGGTGCAAACCTGCTACTACACCGATCGATCGAGGTTCAAGCTGATTGTTGGCGGGAGAACCGCTTGATCGTGAGAGATATCGAGATTTGGTTGGTAGGTTGATCTATCTCATCACACACGTCCGGACATTTCATTGCGGTGGCGTGGTGAGCCGCTACATGCATGATCCAGGAAAGGTCATATGGATGCCGTATATCGATCTGAAGTATCTGAAGGGTGCCCACGCAAAGGCGATATTCGGAGGAGTGACCATGTGAACATTGAGGGCTTTGTGACTCAGTTGGGCTAGCTGCGGAGATGATAGGAGGTCTACCTCGAGGAGTCGCATGTTCGTAGGAGGCAACTTAGTCTCTGGAAAAGTAAGAAGCAATCTGTGGTGACAAGATCAACGGTGGCGAGTCTGAGCAATGGCGTGGGGGTTCGCGGAGTTGATGTGGTGAAAAGCATCTTTGGTGGAGCTAAAGCTAGATCAAGGGGCCAAGATTAGATTGTGGTGCGACAACAAGTCACTATCGGTATGCCAACAATCCGTCGGGCATAGATGAGAACCAAGCACATCGAGATTGACAAGTTCTTCATCAAAGAGAAGCTGAACAGTGGGCTACTAGAGTTAGGTCATGTTCCAACTAAGGATCAGGCTGCAGGCTGTTTGACTAAAGGACTTAGCTCAGTGAGCCTAGCTAGAGGGTGTGACAAGATGGGCTTAATAGATATCTTTAGCCTTCTTGAGGAGGAGTGTTGAGAGTTATTTCTTTATGTTAGATAGGAATAGACCCCTTTGTTTAGTCCCACATCGGATAGAGTAGAAGAATGAGACCACTCCTCTTGTATATATAGACCCCAGTACTAATGAATAAAATTGCACATTTCTCTTGATTTACCTTGTTTTTAACAATTTCTGTCCCCTTATTTTTTGAGAAAGATTTGTGGGGACTAACTTTAAGTCAAGGTCCTCTATTGATGCCAAGGGAAGATAATTGGGATGTAAATGTCTTTTATGCATCTTTCCCTCTTCGATGATCATGCTTGTCTATATTTTTAAACACAATTTTTCCCTTCATGATTTCATCAGTCCATCAATTATTGTAATTTATTCCTATATTTTTAAACCAGTGGAACAATTAGTTGCCGTCCGTGGAATAGGACTTGCTTTGAACCACGTAAAATCTCTGTGTTTGCGATGTTTCTCTCTGTTAATCTATACAAATATACAATTTTACTTAATAAAATTATTTTTATTTCTACAATGGTTGTATTGTTAGTTAATTACATATAATTTTAAGTATTAAACAATGCTTAAAAACTATTTAGAAAACTAAAAAATATTTACAAAATCCAAAAAAATAAAAAATAAAACATGATGGGTCGGGCGAGCCAGCACGTGTCATGGCCCGCTTCACTTAATCTTGTACCGCGAGCGGGCTGGACTGAGGTCTAAGCCCGTGAACAAAGAATACAACACGGCACACTTGTCTCGCTATAGGACGTGGGCCATCTCGTTCATGCTTGAGCTGCAATTTCATGGAGAGCAACCGGCTGTCCGTTGCCCACCCCTAAGGGAGGCTGAAATTTGGGGGTCCATCCCTGAAAATACCCTTTCAACTAAAGTTAATAGCAGCAGGTAAAATTGGAAAAACAAAGTATTAGGAGGGATAGAAAAGAAAATATTTTTGAACAGTAGAGGTCAAATTTTGGCATATTACCTTCCACAAATACCCCCGATTTTTTTACTTATACTTTGTGGGAAAAGTAATTAAAGAAGAAAATGGAGGGCAGACAAGGAAAACAAAAAATTTACCTATCCAACTTTTAAACAACTATGTAATATTGGAGTTGATTACTGTAAAGAAACCCACTGATGATGCTCTTGTAGGAGGCCGTAGTCTTTGCAAGTCTGAGGAGATGGTAAAGAGAATGATGATGGCGACAAATTAAGGTTATGAATGGTTTAAGAGTTATAGAGTGCAGGCTCGATGCTTGAACTTAAGAAAATTCCACAGCATTACTTCCTTCTTGGAAACAGCTAGCTTTAGAATCTTGGCATCATTGTATCATTCATCGCAACTGGGGCTTAGAAAAGATCAATTCAATTTCACGACCGTGATGCATTGTAGTTAGGGAACAACTAAAGACAATCTACTCCATGAATTCTCCAATCCTCGAGGGTTGTATTTAGTATTGGCTTGTAAAAGGTGTGCAACCAACTTCTCTCTCTTCAAATCACGAGTTCAACCTCTTTCTAACATGCTATGCATGAAATAACTTGTTGAATTCTAGTTCTTGAGCGAATAAGAGGGGATATCTTCAGACCAATTCTGTGATTAGCATATTCTTTCAGATTTTATGCCTTTCTTGCCATTTGAATATATTATCACCCGCAGCTAACTCTATTATCTTATCTTTTCAGGGAAGGTTTTTGTTTTTTTCCTTCTTCTTTCTAAGAGCTGGTAGTTTTGCTGGAATTATAGTTAAAAAAGGGCTAATTTTCCTTTTCTAAAAATGGTAATGAAAATTTCAAATAAAGAGATTGGTACAATTTCAGCCAGCGTATAGGAGGTGGTCGTGCGTGTGTTGCGTATGCATATACGCATTACTCCTACCATCTCATATCATACAAAGCTTCGACTTTTGTATTTCCGCAGCTTGTCAAGAATTCCAAAACAGAAATCTAGGCCTCTGAAGTTCCTCTCCCCTTATCTTTGATGGAGAGCAAACAGACCAACCTGCCAAGAGGAGATGACTTGAAGTGTGAGGTCTTGTTGCATAATTCCCTGTAGCGTTCATGTGATAACCTCCACACTTGCATATCTAGATTGAGAAAGATTTGTGGGAAGCAACTTTGAGTCAAGGTCCTCTATTGATGCCAAGGGAAGATAATTGGGATGTAAATGTCTTTTTATGCATCTTTCCCTCTTCTGATGATCTGTAATTGTCTATGACATTTCCCTCTCCTTATCTTTGGGTAAGAGTTTATAGACCACATAGACGTATCTTGCTATAATCTCTTCATTGTAGTGCATGCTAGCCTTTGAAGTTCCTTTCCCCTTACCTTTGCTGGAGGGAAAATAGACCAACTTGCCAGGAGGAGATGACTTGAGATGTGAAGTATTAATTGCACGGATCAACTTCCGCTTTAAGTAAGTCCCGGTCTTCTACTGATGCCAAGGGTAAATGTCCTGCGATGTGACCTTCTGATGGTTCTTTATTGTCGGCATTTGCATTACGGTTGAATATTCCGATAACTTCAACTCTTGAAAGTGAGGCTACTGCTGACAATTCTTTGATGGTGCTAAACTTTTAATCAATTAAGATTTAGCTGAGATTCGTGTATGAAGACCGAAAGACCTTAAAGCTATAAATAGATAGTAAGAATTCGATCATATATCATTCATATCTCATTTGCGGAATCCATTCCAATGTCACAACAGTTTGTTTTTTCAGTGTTTACAGTTCTAGTCCTCCTCTCATGCCCTAAAGCTTCCACAACCACCATCACCTTCCATCCAAAACACGACAATGTCACCGATCGGCAATCACTTCTCTCCTTCAAATCCATGATATCCGGTGATCCTAGAGGATCACTGGCCTCGTGGAACGACTCTGTTCATTTCTGTGATTGGCAAGGCATCACTTGTGGTGGCTTCCGACATCCTCAAAGGGTCGTATCCTTCAACTTGAGCTCTCTCGATCTTGTTGGAGTTATTTCAACGGCTATAGCTAACCTCACATTTCTTAGGGAGATTGATCTGTCGAACAATCAAATTAACGGATCCATCCCACAAGAGATTGGTCTCCTTTCCAGGTTGAAATATCTTAACTTGAGTTTGAATTCTCTTGAAGGAAGTATTCCTTCTTCACTCTCTCACTGTTCAAAATTAGAGGTCCTTTCGCTGCGGGATAACAAGCTCCAAGGTGAAATTCCTGCCAGTCTCAGCAACTGCTCTAGCCTTCAATTCCTATCTTTGATGAACAACAGTCTTATAGGGCATATACCAGCTTCATTAACAAGCATTTCCTCGCTTTCTGTTCTATCTTTGTCTGCGAATAAATTAAATGGCAGCATCCCGCATACCATTGGAAACCTTACTTCTCTAACTCTACTTTATCTGTACAATAACAGTCTTAGTGGCAGCATCCCATCATCAGTAACAAGCCTTTCCTTTCTTTCTATCCTATCTATGTTTGGAAACAAATTATATGGCAGCATCCCACATACCATTGGAAATCTTACTTCCCTAACTGGACTTTATCTGTACAATAATAATCTTAGTGGTAGTATTCCATCCAGTATAGGTAATCTTACCTCTCTAACTGATTTGATCTTGGTCAACAACATGCTAAGTGGCAGCATCCCACCTAGCATAGGTAACATTACCTCTCTAGCTGCACTTTACTTGGGCGAAAACGAACTCTCTGGCAGCATCCCACCGAGCATAGGGAATCTTTTTTCTCTTACTGAGCTTGCACTTGATTATAACCAATTATCAGGAAGCATACCACATTCATTAGGTAGACTTTTTGAATTAAAAGAACTTTTTTTGACCGCCAACAGCCTCTCTGGAGGCTTACCACCTTCATTGTGGAATCTCTCCTCTCTTTCTTTTCTAATTATGTCATTTAACTATCACCTATCTGGCTCACTTCCACCTAACATAGGCCAGGCTCTTCCTCTGCTTGAAAGAGTTTGCATGGCCTACAACCAATTCCATGGACCAATCCCAATGTCATTGTCCAATGCATCTCGTCTTCAACACATTGAGCTTGAAGGAAATAGCTTTAGTGGGGTAATCCCCCGTAGCCTCGGACGTTTACAAGAGCTGCAAACACTACTTCTGTACAGTAACCACTTAGAAACCAAGGAACCTGATGGATGGAATTTCCTAACCGCTTTGACCAATTGTACCCAATTACGAACGTTGGACCTAGGATCAAATAATCTTGGTGGCATGCTGCCAAATTCAGTCGCCAACTTTTCCACCAGTCTCCAGCAACTGCATATGGGAGATAACTATATCTCTGGAGCTATATCATCTGATATTGGAAATCTTGTAAACCTTGAGGTATTTAATATGGAAGAAAATTTGCTTTGTGGCTCTATTCCGTCAAGCATCGGGATGCTCCAGCAGTTACGTCTATTGGCTTTGGATAATAACAAGTTATCCGGAGAGATTCCATCTACCATGGGCAACCTTACCCAGTTGATTTCTCTTTATCTAGATGTCAATGAATTGAGCGGAAATATACCAGCAAGTCTTGGCAAGTGCCAAAATCTAAACCTCCTAAACCTCGAGTCTAACAAACTCACGGGCATCATACCCAAAGAAATATTCTCCATATCCGGACTCTCTAGAGGTTTAGTTTTGGGATACAATTCACTGTCAGGGGTAATACCGTCTGAAGTCGGGAGCTTAAGAAACTTGAATGTATTAGACGTCAGAATGAACAAATTGTCCGGCACAATCCCTACCACTCTCGGTGAGTGTCAAGTGCTGGAGGAGCTTTTTCTTGGTGGAAATCTCTTTCAAGGAAGTATTCCTTCTTCCTTAGCCTCATTAAAAGGCATGCAGAAGCTCGATGTTTCAATAAATAACTTGTCAGGAAAAATACCAGATTTTTTGCAAGACCTTCATTTCCTAGACTATTTGAATCTGTCTTTCAATAACTTTGAAGGTGAAGTGCCACAACTTGGTGTGTTTGAAAATTCAAGTGCAGTTTCAATTATTGGAAACATCAAGCTTTGTGGAGGGAGCCTGGAAATGCATCTACCAGCTTGCCCTTCTAAACCCTTCAACAATAAACATGGCTCGCATACAGTGATACTAATATGTGGGGTATCTGTTTCTTTTATATTCTTGATCCTTCTATTATGCTTCCTTGTTTTTCGATGCCATCGAAAAGGTTCAAGAAGAAAATCTCTCAAGTCATCGCCCACAAATGATCGAAATGAAAAAGTCTCTTATGCGGAGCTAGGGAGAGCAACAAATGGATTCTCTGAGGACAACATAATTGGGAGTGGAAGTTTTGGTACGGTGTATAAAGGACTCCTCAATGGGGAAAGTACGAGAGTTATTGCTATAAAGGTATTGAACCTTCAAATGAGGAGCATCAAGAAGCTTTATGGCGAGAATGTGAAGCAGTGAAAAACATTCGCATCGGAATCTTCTCAAGATCCTTACAATATGTTCAGGTGTAGATTTCAAAGGTAATGACTTCAAAGCTGTGGTCTTTGAGTTCATGGAGAACGGCAGTTTAGATGATTGGTTGCATCCCAAAGCCAATGAGCAATTCAAAGCATGGAAACTGAACCTTATGGGAAGATTAAATATAGCTATTGATGTAGCTCATGCTTTGGATTATCTCCACCATCATTGTGGGACACCAATTATTCACTGTGATATTAAGCCAAGCAACATTCTTCTCGATGATAATATGATTGCCCATGTTGCTGACTTCGGGTTAGCCAAGTTTCTGAAGAAGGTTTCTTCTCAGTACTCAACAAGTTCTACTTGTCTCAAAGGAACTATTGGATATATTGCTCCAGGTGAACTTCTACTTCTTGGTTTCCTTACTTTTATATATGTTGATATTACTTCTCATAGGATAAAATTATAAAAGGAAAACAAGTTTACCATCTGAACCTTAACCATCACTAGGTTTTCCTTTTATAGTTAAATACAATGCATTATTTGATTTTATTCAGACGTGCAAACTTCAAATGCATACATGCATGTTTTACTTTACACATTTCTGTTAGAATGTTCTGAATTTAAAGATGTAATTTTATTATCATAATCAATCTATGACATCTATACGTTCAGCTTATGTACTGCACTGAAAATATCCTGTGAAAATTCCATACATTGCCAGATTAATTTGATAAGGAAAATGTAGGAGTCAGTTCTACTTTGTTCTTCCTTTTGGAATTATCTCAGTCTAATCCATTGTAATTGCTTCTATGAATTTCACCTATAACAGAGTACGGAATGGGGCATGAAGTTTCTACTCGTGGAGATGTGTATAGCTATGGTATACTTTTACTGGAAATGTTTACTGGAAAGAGACCCACTGATGATATGTTTGTAGGAGGTCTTACTCTTCCTATGTTTGTGGAGATGGCATTTCCTGAACGAATCACAGACGTCATTGATGCTCATTTGCTTGCACCATGCGATGATGCTGAAAGTATGAATTATGCAAGAGCAATTGAGTGCGTAGCTTCAATGCTTAGAATTGGTATCTCATGCTCGAATGAATTACCAGCAGAGAGAATCGAGATGGACAGCATCATCAGGGAACTTTATACTGTCAGAGATATGTTCATGGAGAATGGAAATCAGGGGAAGACATACGGAACCCTGCAGAGTGGTGAAGGTCCATCTGCAAAGATTCAGTAACAAAGCACTGGTATGGGCTATGCATGTGACATATACACATATTAAATACATGCATGTGTATATACACACACATAACATAAATAAATATATAATTCCTATTGAAATCAATTTGATCAACCATCCTGGTTGATTTAAGTAGGATAACCCCTTTATGTACACAGTTTATGGTGAAATCTATCTGCTAATTAAATCGTAATAGTTAGTTTAGCTGCAAATATTAAATCATAATGGTTAGTTTAAGTAAAGAATAGGCCTTGTGAATTGTCTATGCTCATAACCAAGGTGATAGCGGTTTATATTGCTAAGTGGAATAAAAGGTTCCTATCTATGTCTGTTTGCATATTTTATTATGCATTATCGAGAGTTGTTATTCCCTCCGCGCACATATTAGTAATTTAACCAAGATGCCTTAAATGAAGGTGTATTTGTTGTTATTTTGTTGTCTGCACAATTAACACACTATCTTTGTGCTATACTTCCTTAGTTGCATGTATGTACATGTCAAAAGAAATAGAGTATTCGGATAGAAAATAGATTTCTTATTCTTGGAGATGTCTTCATGGAATATTAATGTTTATTGCAAAGGGACACTGATGATATTTTTGTAAGGTCTAAGCCTTAAGATATTCATGATTACCATTGATTTATTTGCAATATCATTGACTTACATTTGCTCTTAGGGGAAGATGAAGAAGGCCGAAACATGCATAATGCGAAAACTATGGAGTTTGTAATCCTCATGCTCAGGATCTGCATTCTCTGCTCGAGCAAACTACTAGCAGACAGAATGGAGGTAGAGAACATCTTGAAACTTCTTTAACCTTTTTGTTCTATGAATTGGCTTTTTATATCAGCAATCTTGTTGTGTCCATTTCTTGTCTTTCTTTTACTTAATTAGAAGATTGAGGTGTTTCTTTCAAAATTTGATGTTAAACATCTGCGTTTATGTTACGTCTTCTGTTACCCATAATAAATTATCATCCAATTTTCAGCTTTGTATATGTTACTAATTTGTTTCCTTGGTAACAAATGATACAGATAGTCGAAAAATATATATTGCAATGAGAGGATCCAAAATGTTTTCTTGGTTGCAGTAATGAAATAGCTGTTGGTATGAGAGTAATTTTTCTACAGGAGTGTAAAACAAGAAAAGAAATATGGAGTAAACAATGGTAATATCTTATTTTTACATATTTTATTTTGGTAAATTTTACAAAGGCTCGACACACATTATTTAGGGTTTTACAATATGAGTTCCTTCTATCTTTCATATTTTGAAATTAGTTACTTAAAATTACTATCGTAGGTACCGACTCTTAAGTTATTTTGAAATTACTCCTTACATTACTGAAATTTCCAGTAGGCCCTCAATTCTCATTAAATCGTAACCAATTAATCTCTCTGCCTCTATTTCTGCTTTGATTGAATTTACAATTTCATAAATAACTTAAAATTTTGGGACCTGAAAGAAATTTCAATGACTAATAGTGAAAACCCAAATTATATATAATTTTATAATCTCTCTCTCTCTCTCTCTCTCTCTCTCTCTCTCTCTCTCTCTCTCTCTCATCATGGTTGGGTTATTTTGCAATCGCTTTGATGATTAATGAGAATCTTATCTTTGGTTAAAGTAATGCCTAGATGATCATGTGTTTGATGTAATGCCTAGCTTACGTTTATTTATGATAAAATCTTTGTTGTTCTTCACTTGTATTAACTAGATCAGTTTGAATGGAATCGAAGACCTTTGTACACTTATCTAGTCTAGCATATTAGTATTAGGAGAGATGACCCAAAATTTGGTCTCAAGTTTTGCATCTTCTTGGTAGATCTTTTCCTTGTCTCATGGTGGTTTTTTAATTTTTAAATATGTCGTCCTATTGAACTCTTGTTATTCGAATAGGGCCTTGTATCGCAGCTAACTCTGTTATCTTATGTTCTCCGGGAAGTTTGTATTTTCTTTCCGAAACAGGAAGTTTTCCTGGAATTAAAACCAAGCAGTAGCTTTTCTTGAAGTGGATAAATAAAACTTCAAATAGAGAGAGGTAAATCAAAGTCAGTGTTACCAGTAAATGGAAAAGGAGAAAATTTTAAAAGAGCCCTTTTTTGCTAAATAATTAGCGAAACCGACCGTTTTGCTAATTATTTAGCAAAATCGACCTCTTTTTTGCCAAGGTCGGTTTTGGAAAAAACTGGGTTCGAAACGTACGGGACTACTAGTCCCGTACGTTTAGTGGCCGCTAATCGGCCACTAATTCAAGACCATGAAACGTACGGGACTACTAGTCCGTGCATTAACGAAAACTCCACAAACTTGTAAAGGAGATGCCCGACAAATCGGCGGGACTAATCGTCGTAGATTTCACAAGACAATATACGGACTACTAGTCCGTAGATTTGTCGGCTATAAAGCCCGAGCCCAAAATTAGGGCCTGACCTCCTCTCCCTCTCTCACTTTCCTCTTCGAAAATCTACCTCCCCAAACCCATTTTACTCCACTCTCTCCTAATCTCTCCCAATCTCTCCCTCAATAACCCTAACCCCATTCCTCTATTCTCTCCAAAATCACTTATTTCTCCCTCAAATTTCTCTCTAATTCTCAACAAACTCATTCTCTCCAAACTAGTTCTCTCCACTACTATCTTCCCCAAAGAAGATGGATACTCACTCAAACCTCGCCTCCAGACAAAATGAGATACGTTCCCAACAAGCAAGATATGTACCAAGGGGTGTAGATGATGAGAGAATGGGTAAAGAAATTTGCGAAAAATTGAATAGTATTTTAATCCATTAGCTTTTGGTAGCTTATATATATAATTGTATCTTTTACGTAATTCTGAAAAGATGCTATGGATGAGATAGAGGGATTGCAAATGAGGGCATATCTACCGCCATAGGAGATCGCATACATGTATCGATATTCGGCGGATAGTAGGGAGGGTTCAGTAAAGCTCTTCATCGAACTCATGAGGATCGGCTTGAAGGTCGTGGCGGATGGCACATGAGGAGGCGGTATATGCACGGCGAAGACGAGGTGGATCTTGCTCGCCGCGACAATGAAGCCGGTCCGTCCATTACACACAACGAGCGAGCACGTACAAGCTCAAGTCGAAGGAGGAGGTCGATGATCGGCGAATACGAAAGAGGGAGACGGGGAGGGGCGGACTTTAGGTTGCATGTAGTTTATTACTTTTTGCTTGGACTATATTTGTCGTATGGATAGACTTGATACATTTGGGTTTATCGTGTTGATATGTTTATGACGTATCTATTATGTTGTGATGTTGTGAATTGCTTATATTTGCATGTGAATTGACGAAATGTGTTTTAATCTCGTGTTAATTTCTTAAAGTTTATAAATTATACAAATGTTGTGCGTATATCAATGTATATAAAGTGTTGGTCATTTTTCTTCAAGTTTTGGTCAAACGAAACAATGTATCTAACTTAGCAAGCATGTTTTTGTGCATTATGGGCTTTCAACAAATCCACGGGACTACTAGTCCGTAGATTTCTTGGTAACAAATTGAACGTTTAATATGCGGGACTAGTAGTCCCGTGCGTTTCATCGTCTTGAATTAGTGGATATTAGCGTGGGGACAGGCTAGTCCTGATTAACATAAGTCGGGATGATTGTCATTGATTTGAACTTGCTTACAAACTTCAGTGCTGAAACAAATTCAAAGAAATATCGCCTTTTATTTTAAGGCTTACAATGAAAATCACAAAAGATTACAACTTTTATCCTTAGTGAACAAACACGAGGCTCTGTTATATCGGATCCTGCAATGCGTGGGTTCTTTACTGTCTTAGGGACTTATTGTGTCCGTGACCACCGCGCAATCCGATCCGTAGAGACCGGGTTCGGAACTACAGATGTAAAGGGCTCGTTCCACGAAAGAAGCGAAGCGCTGAGGATCACACTCACGAAGGAGAGGATCGTCGGGCGGGTGAGATCTACTAGGAGAAATCAAGCTATCCACGAGATTAAGAGCGAAGCTTAATCTAGAGGGTATCTCAGTAGTTCGACCAATTGATTACCTTCGATTGAAGATCCGGCGTTGGCGAACTTGTGCTCGCTTGTTGCTTTCGGGCCGTGCGTCGTAGATCTGCGAGGGCTCTTCAAGTCCGAGTCTTTGAAAGATCCCAAAAATCCAATCGAAAGCCCGCTAAAAATCCGGAAGCCCCTTGAAGTGAGGAGAACCCTATTTATAGCATAGGGGGTGGCAGGCTCGGCCACCAAGCCAAGCCACCTCGGCCAAGTTGGCGAGGTGGCTCGGCCATGGCGGCCGAGAGCTACGGCCATGGTGGCCGGCTACCTCGACCACTTGGCGAGGCTGCCTCGACCACCACTTGGCGGGCACCTCGATTAAGTTGGCGGGTGGCTCGACCATGGTGATCACCTCGGCCCTTGGCGGTACCGACAAGTTGGCCGGTGAAGCAAACCATTGTGGCCGAGCCACTTCCGACCACTTGGCGGTAACTTTCGGCCAAGTTGGCGGCGTATCGCTTCCGGCTTCTTTTTCGCGTTTAAATTCGTTTTCTGACTCTTGGCTTTCTCGGACTTAGATTCGATCGTATTTGATTCGGGACTAATTCTTGGTTCGTTCGGTTCAGCGGTCTCGAAATCCGATCGTCCATTCAAGTCGAGTTTAAGCCGTGCTTGTGGCCGCGGGTTAGCCGTCGAGTTCGCGTCTTAACGATCCGACGTCGCATCATTCGATGGGTTGTCACTTCGACTCCCGTCATGAGTTGGTTTCGGGATCTTGTAAGTATTTTTCAGCCTACAGATACCTCCAAAGCGTCTCGTCTCAATTCTTAATGATGCAGGATGCTTTGGACATGATGGTTCCGGCCTTGTCGGTGAGGTCCCAAAAGATAGCTTCAAGTCTTGATTCTTTCGGATCATCCGTTCTTTGTAGGATTCCCGATAAGATCCGCGGTGCTGCATTTATTGTCCGACCGCTTGTTATCTTGATTGAAGCCGGTGGGTGAGTTTTGTTTGTAACTTCGTGTCGGTTGGTCATTGTTTGACTAACCATCGCTTTGGACTTCTCCATATGTGTGAACTCCTTTGTTGGCGACACATTGGTCGTAATGAGTACATGGAATTTCATAACCCTTACTCCGGTTAATTCCTTCATCATCACGTGTGTTGTTGGTTTAACTACTGCGGGAGGATATGATTATCGATGTCAACATGACTTTCACTCTTCATCGATTATCCCTCTCTTGGAGATTATGGTGGGAGGACATTAAGGGTTGGAGTTATCCTTAAGAATATGGATTTATTCTCCGGGAACTCCTCGTTGAAATTTTGGAAACAGTTTATACTGTAATCCTAGTTGGAGTAGGTTAGTGACGTTGATGGCGTCGATGCAATCCATACGATCGATTATCCCTAAGAATATTTTTGTGAAAATATTCTTCGGAACTTCGATAAATTAGGAAAGCGATTTATACTCGTAATCCTAGTTGGAGTAGGATTGGGCGGCGTTGATCGGCGTCGATGCAATCCGCGCGATCGAAGTTATCCCTAAGAATATTTCTTGTGAGAATATTCTTAGGAACTTCTCGACAAATTAGGAAACAGTTTATACTGTAATCCTAGTTGGAGTAGGATTGGGCGTTGATCGGCGTCGATGCCATCCTTGCGATCGAGTTATCCCTAAGAATATTTTTGTGAAAATATTCTTCCGAACTTCTCGATAAATTAGAAACAGTTTATACTCGTAATCCTAGTTGGGTAGGATTAGGCGTGGCGTTGATCGTCGATGCAATCCTTGATCGAGTTATCCCTAAGAATATTTCTTGTGAGAATATTCTTCGGGAACTTCTCGACAAATTAGGAAGCAGTTTATACTCGTAATCCTAGTTGGAGTAGGATTAGGCGGCAGCGTTGATCGGCATCGATGCGTCATACGATCGAGTTATCCTAAGAATATTTTTTGTGAAAATATTCTTCGAACTTCTCGATAAATTAGGAAGCAGTTTATACTCGTAATCCTAGTTGGAGTAGGATTAGGCGACGTTGATGCGTCGATGCAATCCACATCACGATAAGTTATCCCTAAGAATATTTTTGTGAAAATATTCTTACGGGAACTTCTCGATAAATTAGGAAGCAGTTTATACTCGTAATCCTAGTTGGAGTAGGATTAGCGAGCGTTGATTTGCGTCGAGGAATTCGTGTGTTATCTGCCGAATAAACCTTGAGAATCTTTCCCAATATAGCGGAGGAATTAGGAGCCAATGCGGACTGATTTGGCCATCTTGACATTCAAACAAGATTCCAATTAGGACTCCTAATTAGGGGCTGATTAGAGTCCTAATTAGAATTGATTTGGGCTCAATTAGAATTCCTACTTCTTGCCAAATAGGACTCCTATTCAAAGAGGATTGGGTCTATGTGAGATTGTTATAAATACCCACAAAGCTTCTTTCGCTGGCATTTAGGCCCCTTGCTCTCTTCCTCTTGTTTTCATCTCGTCCTGTGCGTCTTTCTCCTAGAACAGCAGATGCGATGTGCGAGGGTTTTGTAAATTCTTTTCTTTTCTTTTTTCTTCTTTTTTTCGTGCATCACGGTGGCGTGAGCCAGCGGCGGCCGTGGTGGCTGACCAGCGGCGTGGCTGCCAGTGGCCGGCGCTGAGTCGCGTCGGTAGCGTGGCAATGAAGCGGGCGCTGGCTTCGGCCATTGGGGCACTGGCGGTGAGCCTCGGTTTGAAGCGCTGGCGCATTTAGGCCTTCGATCATTGGCGCTGGCATGGCTAGGCTTCAGCGGGCCTTGCTTCGGCGTGGCGCTGAGCGCGCTGGCTCGGTCATTGGAAGCCGGGTCGTCAAATCGGTGGCCGATGCACCGATCGTGGTTGGCGAGCGCAGCGGGTCTTCTTTGATGCCTTTGCTGATTTTCATTTGCATATCGACTTTATTTGTCTTCTTTGCGGCTTTCCGATGTCGTCGGGAAGATCCGCGTCTCGAGTCGGTCCACTTCGCCGCGGCGCGTGAATGCCGCCTCCTTCTTTGGTGGTGCCAGTCATCATATTCATTACATATATCGTTGTATCCCGCCGTTCTCCTTTGTGATTGGGAAGAGCGAATTCTCCTTCCGTGAGGATTGAGGCTTCAAATTGTGCTGCGTTCGTTATGACCCGCCGTTCTCCTTTGTGATT
The DNA here is from genome assembly GCA_012295165.1 of Asparagus setaceus. Taxonomy (NCBI): domain Eukaryota; kingdom Viridiplantae; phylum Streptophyta; class Magnoliopsida; order Asparagales; family Asparagaceae; genus Asparagus; species Asparagus setaceus. The sequence continues at coordinate 83,296,566 of CM022704.1, read as the reverse complement.
GGGAAAGCGAGATTCTCCCGTGAGGATTGAGGCTTAAAAGATCACGATCGATATCTTTAGCGGGGCGATTTTATACCCATTACCCTTACGTAGAGCGGAATATATTGCCGCTTGGTTTCTGCGACTATATTTATCGTTCTCGGGTATTCGATCTGGATAAAATCGTCATACCGTTATAAGGTCGTGACTCAATCTCATGGGTTTACGAGAAGAGTTCTACGCCTTATCTTGTTTCCTTTTTTCAAGATATTCCTCCTAAATGATCATTAACCATTTGTTCTCTTGTGGTGGGATGCTCAGATGATTATTAGATCTACTTGAAGGCTCCCAATGTCAAGTCTCGATTCTCAAGGTCATCAGGAGAAGGCCTTTTCCACCGAGGAGGCGAATGGCCGAGAACACTGCATGAAGAAACCCGCTCGAGCCTACTATCATAATTTCGGATGGCGAGTTTGAGGGATCGCTTCCATCATCAGCTCCAGCCTCCCTTACGGCCTTGGCCGAAACAGGGATTTCCGACCCTTCGGTATAGGGCGTGGAGTGAGTTAATCTTGGCGGACCACTTCCACAGTTCAACCTATTGAGATTGCCGGGCCAAAATCTGCCTTCGACTCAGTTCATGATGGGTCTCCCGGTGTTGGAGAATAGTTTGAAGGCGATCTATTATCGAGGTTAAATGGGCGACTCCTATGGTCTTCGCCCATTCATATTGGTCGGTGGTGGCCCTCGGCTAGCTAATCGTTGTGAGCAAAAGCTCACTAGGCGGCTAACTCTTGCATCACGTGTGGAGGATTTAGCCTGAATCATCGCGATGAGGTGACCGCGACTCATCGAAGCTCGGATCAAGGCTTCGTGAGCAGCGCCAGCGAGAAAATATCGAGCAAGAGATCATTTTCGAACTCATATGGCGGCAATCGCTGCGGCGTAAGATAAACTTGTACCACACCCATGTCGAGCGTCTGAGGAATCGGGACTGTTCAAGGGAGAAGACGTTGAAGGATTTCACAGCGTGAGTGCACGAGAGTCGAGGATGTCGAGCGTGAGAAGCAAGTCCTCGGCGTGCGTCGGGAACATCGCGGTTTATTGCCGCAAATTAGAAGAAGGAACGAGAAGCCAAGGCTCGGGTTCGGCGATCCGAAGGAAAAATTAGCGTGTCAAGGTGACCTTGCTTCCTTCACATTCTTGGATTGCGCCATGAAGTCGATGTGCTCTTGAGACTTTTGTTCTCTTTGTTGAGAGCCAGTCGTTCACGATTTTTATTTAGATGTATTATCATAACTTTGCTTGAATCAATTGTCTGACAATTGTAGCTCCTTTTATATTTGCTTCAAATGAATAAGATCCATTCCTTTCATCGTTTATTATGATTCTTTTACTTAGAAATAATTAACCATAATACTTATAGGATTTTTGGCAAACCCTCGACCTCCAGCGGGTTTGATTAGCCTTTACCACCACCGTTTGAGTTGGGCTAAGCGTCTTGGATTATCACGGATCCGTTCATGTGACGTTGTGCTAAAAGAATGAAACTCTTCTAGACTTGTTGCTATGATATTGAATACATAGGCTTTATACTCTTTACGGGCAAGAGACCGCGACAGCGTGTTCGCGTAGACTCATCCATTCTTAGGCCGGGATGAAATACCCAGAATCAAACTCACGGTGTCTTCTTCAATCGGAAAAAGACTAAGCCGGGCAATGCGTGTGGCGTTGGCTTTATCCCTTCTTAGGCTTGGGATGAAATACCCGAATCGATCTCTGGTGTCTTCTTCAATCGGAAAAAGACTAAACCCGACAGCGTGTGGCGTTGGCTTTAGGGTTATTAGCCAACCCCGACCCTCAACGGGTTTGATGAGCCTTTACCAACTACCGTTTGAGTTGGGCTGGCGTGCGGATTATCACGGATCCGTTCCGCACATGGCGTTGTGCTAAAAGAATGAGACTCTCTTAGACTTAATGCTACGATGTTGAATCGTGAAGCCGTCTTTTCAGGGAAGACTAACCCGGCGGCGCGTGTTAAGCGTTGGCTTTATCCTTCTTAGGCTTGGATAAAATGCCCGAATCGAACTCGGTGTCTTCTTCAATGGGAGAAAGACTAAACCGGCAGCGTGTGGCGTTGGCTTTATCCCTTCTTAGGCGGATAAAATGCCCGAGAATCGAACTCACGGTGTCTTCTTCAATCGGAGAAAGACTAAACCCGACAGCGTGTGGCGTTGGCTTTATCCTTCTTAGGCTTAGGATAAAATGCCCCAGACGAACCTTGCCTTCTTTTGGCCAGAATGACTAAACCCGACAGCGTGTGGCGTTGGCTTTATCCCTTCTTAGGCTTGGGATAAAATGCCCCAGATGAACCTTGGTGTCCTCTTTTGACGGAGAATGGCTGAGCAGGATTAAGATTGATTGAGGTGGGGAGGAAGAATGTGTTCTATTTCAGGGATGAGGCTTGATGGATTCCTTAGCGTAGGAATTGAAAAGACTCGGGTGACCCTCGATCGGGACTACGATCACGAAAATCTCGGTATGCAACCGGTCGGCGCTACCTAAGATAAGAGGGAACTAAGAGTGGGATCTCCCTCAGAAGCAAAAAGACTTCGGGTGACCTTCGGACAACACGGTCGAAAATCGGCGCATACCCGGTCGGCTACCTAAGATGAAGATGGAACTAAGAGTGGGATCTCCACTCGAGAACGAAAAGACTCGAGGTGACCTTGATCGGACAACTGATGCGAAAATCCGGCGCATACCTTGGTCGAGCTACCTAAGATGAAGATGGAACTAAGAGTGGGATCTCCACTCGAGAACGAAAAAGACTCGGGTGACCTTCGGACAACACGATGAAAATCGGCCATACCTTCGATCGGCGGCTACCTAAGATGAAGATGGAACTAAGAGTGGGATCTCCCTCAGAGAACCGAAAAGACTTCGGTGACCTTGATTCGGACAACACGAGTGCGAAAATCCGGCGCATACCTTCAGTCGGCGCTACCTAAGATGAAAGTTCCAGTGCTTACCTTCAGTCGGCGCTACCTGGAAAAGGGATGGACAGAACCCTTCCGTTAACCACGAAAGGGATCTTACGCTTGGAGAGGAAGAATTTTACATGTTCTATCTCCGGTAAAGGGATTTTAGTGGGCCTCTTGTTCATAGAAGGAATCAAGAGGGATTTAGGTAATGTACCGAGAAAATTTGTAGACCCACGTCAAGGAATTTGATGGTGGGAAATTGTGATGGAGAATAAATCTAGGGTTATCCTCGCGAAAAGTGGGTGAAATATCCCGAGGAACTTCCCTTGAAATGGGTTATCGAAGATACTATGGGTAGTATTTCTTGGGAACTTCCCATTTATCGGCATTAATTCGGTCGCCATTTTGAATTGGTGATATGCACCATTGGAGTAAACCGTTTCTATTACAAGGGCCCTCCCATTTAGGTTCGAATTTACCTTTCTTCTTGGAAGTGAGGATTATGGAGTAAATGCGGCGAGGACCAAATCTCCTTCTCTAAAGATTCTGTCGAACTTTCTTGTTGAAAGCCCTCGACATCCTAGCTTGGTAGAACTCAATGCATTGTTGAGCCTCGAGCTTCTCATCTAACATCTCAAGCTCTTGAGGCGTTTTGATGTTGTTCTTGGTCGTCATCTGTTGAAAGGCGTCTGAGTAGCGGGATCTGGATCTCAGCGGAGCGCCGCACAGTAAACCGGGGATGCGGGGTCTCTCCGGTTGGCGTGCGTAGTGCGATCGCCCGAGTGCTTCTCAGTTTATCATCCCGGTCTCGCTTGTTACTCTTCACAAGCTTGACGAGAATTTTGATAATCGTCTTGTTGAATGCTTGGCTAATCCATTTCTTCTTTGGATTATAAGGCATTGTGGCAGAGACATCTTGTATCTTGAACTTTTACAAAACGATGAAGGAATTGTGATGAATTGGGGACCGTTGTCATGCGATCCATCTTGGAACACGGTGTCGGTAAATGACATGGTGTTTGATAAATTGGCAACGGTACTCGCCTTTACTTCTTTTAAGCGAATTGCTTGACCCACTTGGAGAAGTAGTGGGTGATTGCTAGAATAAACCGATCGCCTTTGACCGGCGGAGGAAAAATGGGACCTCGGCGTCCATTCCCCATGTCGAATGGCGGGATGTGGCGAAGGTCTGTTGCTCGGGAGGCGATGCATATAATTGGCGTGAATTTGACATGCGTGGCATTTCGGCGTGCTCGACGGCGTCATTAATCATCGTTGGCCAAAAGTAGCCCATTCTCGATTCGATCGTAGAGCTTGGGACCGGTGGTGTGCACCACATTCACCGCCGTGTGCTTCGAAGGACCTCTCCTGCTCTTTGTTTGAGAGGCATCGAACAAAGACCATCGTACCCGCGATATAACATCGGGTCTGCGTGCATTAAAAAGAATCTTGGAGCTCTTGGCGGTTGACTCTCTCTCCTTCCGTCTTACGGTAGAATACCATGTAGGCGTGTCGATGATAGGAAAGCCAATCTCGGGGCTCAACTTGGTTTGGGTTGTATACACTTCTTTGGTAACTACCCCTTATCTCCTTGTGCCTCTTGGTATAATGGTACAAGAGTTGGTGAGTCTGGACCGTAACTAGTTGCTCCGGTCTCCGGAAGGTTGTGCGGCGACCGATTCGCGCCGCCGGTGCATCCGCATAAGCGTTTTGGAAGGCGGGATATATTCGATGAAAAATTCTTGAATGAGCGCTATTTCAACGACTATCGATGGTAGGGGATTAGATCCGGTTCACGACCGTAGTCACCGAACACAGCAACTATCAATTGCGAATCGCCGTATGCTTGAGATATTGACCCCGGCTCCTTGGCGAAACTAAGTCCAATAAGTAGTGCGTTGTATTGGCTACATTATTGGAACAAAGGTTGATGGCGAATAAGCGGGGCATGACATGATTCCACAGGGAAACTAAGGCGGCGACTCGGCGGAAATCTTAGAACACGGGGCACCACATTGGTGGCCGAAGCTCCATCAAAATACGATCGCCATATTTGTTGGTGCGATGTAGTGTTGACCGTGGACTTCATCAGGAAGAGTCATATAGCTCAAGCGCATCCGTTGTCGGTGGCAGCCAAGAGATCTAATCGCTTGTCCTTTGGTACGACTTGTTATTTGAAATACAAGTCATATTGGGACGAAGGAAAGCCAATCTCGGGGCTCCAACTTGGTTTGGGTTGTATACACTTCTTTGGTAACTACCCCTTATCTCCTTGTGCCTCTTAGGTATAATGGTACAAAGAGTTGGTGAGTCTGACCGTAACTAGTTGCTCGGTCTCACCGGAAGGTTGTCGGCGACACACTAACGCCGCCAGGTATCCGCATAAAGCGTTTTGGAAGCGGGATATATTCGATGAAAAATTCTTGAATGAGTCGCTATTTCAACAGCTATCGATGGTAGGGGATTAGATCCAGTTCGACTTCGTAGTCACCACGAACACAGCAACTATCAATTGCGAATCGCCGGTATGCTTGAGATATTCGACCCCGGCTCCTTGGCGAAACTAAGTCCAATAAGTAGTGCGTTGTATTCGCTACATTATTGGAACAAGGTTCGTGGCCGAATAAGCGGGGCATGACATGATTCCACAGGGAAAAAGGCGGCGGACTCGTGCTTAGAACACCGGGCTTACCATTGGTGGCAGAAGCTCCATCAAAATACGTCGCCATATTTGTTGGTGCGATGTAGTGTTGACCGTGGACTTCATCCGGAAGATCGTCATATAGCTCAAGCGCATCCGTTGTGGTGGCGACCAAGAGAGATCTAATCGCTTGTCCTTTGGTGACCACGTTATTTGAAATACAAGTCATATTGGGACAAGAGCAAGGCCATTTCGTAGCCCCAACTCATTGAAATTTGGTCAGTCATATCGGACCGAGTTCGTTAGAGATAACATAAATCGTTTGTCGACTAAATAGTGTCGCATTTTAGAATCGCGAACACTAATGCAAAACCTGCTTCGACCATTGGGTATCGAGACTGGCCGACTAATGTTCGGCTCGGGTAATACGCGCACGTTGCGTGACGACTTTGTCGTCGTCTTGCGCGAGTAAAGCAACAGTGATCCGTTGCCTTGGCGTAGATGAGCGGTTTTCCGGCGGTCACGACAAGAACAGGAGGTTTGGCGAGATAAGACTTGATCTCTTCAAATGCCTTCTGGCAGGCGTCATCCCAAATAAATGACACGCCCTTCTTATTCAATTTTGAGAACGGTTGGCACTTCGGATAGGTTCGATATGAACCGTCGGATGTCACTGTCGCCCTTGTAACCTCTGAGTTCTCTCGATTTCTTGGAGGTTGCAACTCTTGAATCGCCTTCACTTTGTCGGGATCGTGGATTCCTTTGTCGGTGGCGGAAGAGAACTGCCCTGGACATCCCAAGGAAGGATTTGGCGGGGTTCATCTTTAGGCGATGAGTCGCATGAGTTCGAATACCGTTCTAAGATCTTTGATGTGATCTCCTTTGTCCGCGGCTTTCCCGACCAAATCGTCGGCGTAGCATTCGGCCGTTTTCGAAGATGATCACGGAAAATCTCCGTCATTGCTCTCACGGTATGTTGCGGGCATTTTGAGGCGAGCGGCATGACCGTGTAGCAATATATGCCGATAAGGCGTTACGAGCGTGTGTTTGGCGTCATCGGGGTGCATCTTGATTTGATTATACCGAAAAGCCATCCATAAGGACATTCTTTCAAATCCACCGTGTTGTCAACTATGACATCGGTGATTGGAAGAGGAAAGTCATCTTCGGGCAAGCGGCGTTGAGGTCGTAGTGACCACAGATCCTAATCGACCCATTCTTCTTCATGGCCGGGACTATATTTGCCACCCAATCCGGATGTTGAATTTCTTGATGAATCCCGATTCTATGAGTTTCTTCACTTCGTCAGCGATTGCCTCAATATTTTTGTGGGCTGAAACCGTCTTTCTTTGTTGCTTGGCGGGTTTGACCTCGCCTTGATGTTGAGGCGATGTGTTGCCACATAGGGTCGAGTCATGTCATGTCCGTAACTCAAGCGAATACATCGATATACTCCACGATTAGGGCAATCAACTCTTCCTTTTCTTCGAGGGCGTATTGCTAATGTTAATGAGCTTAGGATGTTCTCCATCACCCATATTAACTGGACTACCTCATCCTTAGTGGGGGTTCTCTTTGTTCGAACCGTCCCCAAGCTCTTGGAGTTGATGGATCCATGGGTCTTCCCATGTTGGCATGTCTTCATCACTCTCAACGATAGCGAGTGGTCGGCCGTAGCCATATTTGACATCAAAGCCTTGAAAGCTTCTCCAAGGGTGTGCCAGAATCCCAATAGAAGAATCGGGGCGAATGTCCGTCTCCCTCACCGGGTGGATTATTATCAATCGACCACGAGCATTCATCTTAGGAGGATTAGTATCCCAATCCTTCTAAATACATAGTAATTATCAGGCTTTCCTCTTGGGACATATGCCGCTTTAGGAGGGTTCGAGGGCCTCGTCGAAACATAGGCCTTCCCTCGTGTCAAGTTATACCTTTCTTCATGATACCCGGTGTTTTGGACTATATCTGAATGTGTGGAGGATAGGCCCATTGTCATCTTCATCTTCTTCTAAGAAGCGATTGGCGTTGGAACTACATCTCCTTTTAGTAGCCAAGTCTTTTCACTACTTGATCTTAGGTGGGATGGCGAGTGTTGTCCCAAAGAGTCTCGGGCGCTTTTGTGTAAGCAATATGGCCAGTTGGCGGTTGCAACTCGGATCGTTGTATAAACTGTCATCACATCATTCAAAAGCGAGAGGATACTCTAAATCGTCATTTATTGATTCATCGGCAATGCCAATTACAATGTTCATCGGCGATTCTTCATCGTCAAGATTGATTACAAGGGTACAATGTCATTTAAAACAAAACCTCCACTATAAAGCCGGTTTGGTATCGGCTTCTTCACATTTGTTACCTTGGGCGATGGTTGATTTAGGACTCATTACCGTGGGAGAATCAGTGAAATAATTCTCCATCCTTAAGCGGTTGTTTGTCGCGACCACCGTCTTGACCTCATTATTAGTGTCTACATATTTGAGACGATGAAGAGTAAGGCGGGACTATAGCGTTATTGTGGATCCAAAGGTGGACTGACAACAAGTTATAGGAATCACATAGCGGTGACTTGGACTTTAAGTCCCCATTTGGCACTATCCGGTTTTACCAGCGGAGGACCAGTGTTAAATCCAGTAGATCGTGTTGCCGTTGATGCTAACTTCTGGCAGAATTCGAGATGATACATGGAGCGAGGGGCATGATGCTCCGGCGGAACCGGATCGACTTGGATCCGGTTAACTTCACTAGAGCCAATATGCGGTGAAGTATAGCGGCTATCGTGCTTGGAATTCCTCGTCGCATATCCTCCTTTGTAAAAGTGATGCGGGGAAGTGTTTAGTCGCAAGGTTGCATTGTTGGGCCGACTCTTACGGACTCGGCCTAATGCAGATGAGGAAGACTTACGAATCGGCGGGGCTTCTTGAAGAGCTTCTCGTTTCTTTTGATAACATGACAACTCATAGAGTGATCCTTGCGGGGATATTATTAATTACATCAAAGCGGTATGGAGAGTTCGAAGTTCGGTTTATCTCTTCAATCGGGCGTGAATCGAGGCGCTGGGAGCTGAATTTCTTCGGTACTTCTTTGTAGCTTCTTCTGACCACTGGCTTTGCGCTTTCTGCGTGCGAGTGAGGGATTTGTTGGTACCCCGGCTCGAGGCGTCTTGGCATTAGGTCGGGGACTTAGGGTACTTGTACTTGTACTCGTGTCCACTCACGGTGGCGTGGGCTTGAGTTCCCCGCCGGACGGTGGAATGCTACCACTGTTCATCGTCTCCCTCGAGTGCGGAGTAGCATGGCATGCCTTTCCCTTCGCCCGGCTTTTTCTTGAAGAAGAGGCTACCCATTGCTCATCTTCCAATAAGTGCGGGTGGACCCACAACGCCGCCATTCGGTATCGATACAAGTCCTTTACGGCGTTGCTTGTGTGGAGTGCGTCATTCACCGTCTTCCTTTGCAACTTTGACCAGCGGTTCGGGGTTCAAACCATGTCAATGGCACCGACCGAAACTTATGGATACGCATTAGCTCAGACCTTCTTTTCTTTGGGCGGCTTCATAGTGATGACTACATCAATTAAAGCACGGATTTTGTCCTTAAAGGTGAAGCGAGGATTTAGTGGGTGATGAAGCGCCCATAGATGCGCCGCGGTATCTTGGGTCATTCGTCTTCATCGCCTCCTCTTGATTACGAATCGGGAGGAGCTTGATCTTGTTATTTTCCACAAGATATTTGAAGAGACCGGAATCTCGTCGTCCCTAAAGGAATAGGACTTGGGAATCTCGGCTCTAAGGCCTTACGTTTTGTGGCCCGGGTTGCCGTTGGTAGTACTGTTGCGGCCCATGTTCTTTGCTGCTCTTCTTCTTTGGGTTGGAGTTGGAGCGTTTGGTTACATAACCTTCTTGGCTTGCTCTTTCCCTTTCGCGTGGGACAAAGTTAAACGGAGCTTCCGTTGTCGGTGACCTCTCTCGCCTTTTTCCTTTTGAGGAATCTCGGCTTGCTCTCCACGAACCGGTCCTTCCGTTATCGATGGTGCTGTCCCCATTGCTTGAGCACATCTATCGATAAGTTGTTGGCGGGTTTGGAGGATGAACTCCTCCGTTATCGGATCCGGCGAGTTCATTGCCTTGTTCGAATCGTTTGACAAAGATATCCACGGTTTCTCCGTCTTTACGCTTCTCGTCGAGCAATGTTCGATCGATACCTCGGTATCGTCATCAAAAGTGGTAAGGAAGCTAGACTCCATGTCGTCCCATTGTGAATGCTCACGGCAGAGGCGGTACCATTGAAGGCACCCCGAAGGGTGCCAGCGAATGGAAATCGAGGGTTCGTTACGAGAAATAACTCAGAGGTGTGACTTGAAATAAATCAAGTCTGTGGGAACCCTTCCGATCAAATGGTGTGAAGTTTATTAAGTTAAACTTTGGCAGTGCGGGATTGATTCCCACTCCCTCGGGTATGGGCAAGGAATACCCGTCTTCTTTACTTCTTGGCGGAAATCAATGAGTTGATTTTGCTCTCCAAGTCTTTGATCTTCTGGCTCTCACGAGCAACAGCAGCGTCGGCGTGGTTCGGGGTTATCATCTTCGGTGCTTCCTCGATCCGAATCGCTATCATCTTCATCGGCGTTGGCCGACTCGATTCACCTTGATGTTTTGTCGGGGCTTGAATGCGTTGGTGGTGCATTTCTCTCATGATGCGCGGCTGGCCACTCCATTTCTAACTTGAAGTTTTCCGTTGTTTATTCAGCAGTCTGCTACATTTGGCCACTTGATGCATTGCGATCATAAAGCGTTTCTTGGGGCTCCCTTCACTAGATCGGTATGATCGGATCGATTCTTGAGGCCAATATCGGCATCATCCTCATGGGTATCCCCTTGAAGCTTATCGTTATGGACCGTCGGATAGTCGGACCCATAAGCGAGTTAGCCGTTGCGATCTGTAGGAATAGCCAGTGGCGATGGTTCTTAGTGGTCATATTATTAGTGACCTCGACAACTCACCCTCTCGGGAGGTCATCCTTTGCGGAATCGCCTTGACCTGGTCTTGGCATTTCCGTGGTGAGTCTGGAAGGCCGACACCCTTTACGGAGCTTCTTGATGGCAATTGCACTCAGGAGCATCGTCTTAATGAGCTTGGAGCACAAGCATGGCTGCGTCAATTTGGGGAATCCCGAGATTGTCACCTACCCTTATGCGGTGATGCGGCTCATCGGTGTATGCCGGAGCAACTGCCGTATGTCGTAGCGATCTTTCGGGTATCGCGTCCTCATCGTCGGATAAGCGTCTCCTTCGAGGGCGGGTCAATCCATCGAAACTTCGAAAGTGACTTCGCTAGACTTTGCCGATGTGGTGAAGTCTCGGCGGACTCTCGGACCGATGATCGATGCGACAGGAGCCAATATTCGACGATCATCCTCCGCGGTATCCCTTCGTAGCTTATCGTGATCTCGACCGCCGGATAGTCCCGACCGCAAACGAAGTTAGCCGCTATGCTGGGAATAGCCCGTGACGATGGTTCTTGGCCGGTCATATTATTAGTGACCTCGACAACTCACCTCTCTGAGGTCATCCTTTTGGAATCGCCTTGACCTAGGTCTTGGCATTCCGTGAGTCTCTCGAAGACCGACACCCTTTCGAGCTTTGATGGCAATTGCACCTCGAGCATCGCCTTAATGAGCTTGGAGCACAAGCATGATCACAATTTGGGGAATCCTTCGAGATTGTCTCGCACTCTTTGTACGGTAGTACACTCATCGGTGTGTGTACCGAGCAACCCAGATGTCGGCGCATCTTTCGTATAACGCCCTCATCGCCGATGAAAACGCCTCTTCCGGGACGGGTCAATCCATCAAACTTCCAAAGTGACTCGCCTAGACTTTCGCCGATGTGGGCTAAGTCTCGCAGACTCTGACCGGATTTTCAATCCGAGGAGAGGCCGCAGAATCTTCTTGTCCTTGTTGAACGGGTGCGACCGCATGAGGAGTGACCCGTGATTCTCTTCGAGGACCGAGACCATCCTTGATAGTCGGTTTGGTGGTGGTGACGGAGTTGGCTTCACCATCGACATGCGTGCACGCTTTGTCTTTGAGGCGCCGCCGCCTGACTTTGGCGCTGGATTTGTAACGCCGTATCCTTCTCGCCGCCGGTGACGGGAGTGTAAATCGGAGGTTGGGGCACCATTAGACTTGGGCCTCCAAACCCGGCGACGCTGGTGGCTTCTTTGCCACTTCTTTCTTTAACTCACGAGCCCGCCGCACCAAAGCTCGCGGCTTGCGCAAGGAGGCGCGCCCGGATGCCTCGGAAGTGGAGCGGTTCCGCTTGACACGGACCCACTCGGCCGGCTTCGACTGGATAAACTGTCGATCACTTGAGGCAAGCCTCTCGTGAGTTTGGATCTTAGATCCGCCAGAGCGACCCCATCCATGGATTGCATGGCCTTGGCAAGCTTGCGCCGCCATGCTTGTCACGCCTTGGCAGCCTCGCTTGAGAGCCCGCGATCGCTCTGCTCATCTCGCACCATCTCGGACTTCGGGGGATTTCAGCACTGCGGCAGCGGGTTGGACTCGGCCCCGGGCTCTATATCGGAGGCCCATCGGTTCTCCTTGCAGCGGAGACCTTCTTGGAGCGGCGGGGAACCTGGATCCGAGGAGGGTGAGGTACTCCTCGAACTTCTCCTCGGTCGAACTCAACCGACCTCTTCTTCCACCGGGATAGGATCCGCTGGTTATGCACTCTAATTACCTCCCATCCCAGCCGGTGGCCCTCTGTTGCCGCCTTGTTCGCAGAAAAGTCGGGATGATTGTCATTGATTTGAACTTGCTTACAAACTTCAGTCGCAAAACAAATTCAAAGAGAAATATCGCCTTTATTTTAAGGCTTACAATGAAAATCACAAAAGATTACAACTTTTATCCTTAGTGAACAAACCGCGAGGCTCTGTTATATCGGATCACCGCTTGCGTGGGTTCTTTACTGTCTTGGGGACTTATTGTGTCCGTGGACCAGCGCAATCCGATCAGTGTAGGGCCGGGTTAGAACTACTGAGATGTAAAGGGGCTCGTTTCCACGAAGGAAGCGAAGCGCTGAGGATCACACTCCGCGAAGGAGAGGGAGGAGGCGGGTGAATCTACTAGGAGAAATCCGCAGCTATCCACGAGATTAAGATGAAGCTTAATCTAGAGGGTATCTGTGATTGACCGAATTGATTACCTTCGATTGAAGATCGGCGTTGGCGAACTTGTGCTCATTGCGCTTTCGGAACCGTGTCGTAGATCTCGCGAGGGCTCTTGAAGTCCGAGTCTTTGAAAGATCCCAAAATCCAATCAGCCCGCTAAAATCGAAGCCCCTTGAAGTGAGGAGAACCCCTATTTATAGCATAGGGGGTGGGCGGCAGCTCGACCACTTGGCGAAACCACCTCGGCAGTGACAACCCATCGAATGATCAGACGTCGGATCGTTAAGGCATGAACTTCGGCGAACCCACAGCGTCACAAGCACGGTTTAAACGACTTGAATGGACGATCGGATTGAGACCGTTGAGCGGAGCGAACCAGAATTAGTCGAATCAAATCTGACGGGATCTAAGTCGGAGAAAGCCAAGAGTCGGAAAACAGAGCGGCGGGGAAAAAGCGGCGGCGCGCCTCGTAGCTTGGCCGAGTTACCTCGGCAAGTGGCCGGTGGCTCGGCCACAATGGAGCCTCGGCAACTTGGCGGTGCCTCGCAAGTGGCCAGGTAGCTCGGCCACCATGGCCGAGGCGCGCCGCTTCGCTGCCCGCCGTTCCGTCGTTTCAGCTTTCTCCGGACTTCCGTCTGCTGCGATTCGAACCTTGGTTCATTCCATTCAACGATCTCAACGATCCAGTCGTTTAAACCGTGCTTTGACTTGCTAATATTGCTACGTCGAAGTTCAGCATCTTAACGATCCGGCGTCTACATCATCGATGGAACTATCCTCGTCGACTCCGATCACGAGTTGGTTTCGGGGATCTTGTAAGTATTTTTTCAACGCCACTACGGTCCGTACATTTCGCCCAGTTTTGCAAAACCGACCTTTTTGGCTGTTGGCAAGGAAGAATTACTTAAATAATTAACAAAACGGTCGGTTTTGCTAATTATTTAGCAAAAAAGAGCTCTTTAAAATTTTCTCAAATGGAAAATGAACGAATGGTAGAAACACAACTCTCTAAGAACTACACCTCCAACAGGTTTCGGATTAGACAATTGAGGAACTTGAGTTTGTTGATCTTGGATCGCAAAATCATGTAACTAGTACAATGCATCTCATTTTTACTATAGTGGTTGACATAATCAACTTGAAGTCTGATCTTCTGGGCTAAAGCTTGCTGACAAATAGAAGTCACTTGGAAAATTGTATAAGGGAATGAAGGTCGTCATTAAAAGGGATAGAGTTAGATGAAGTAGAGACATTAGTTTTTACTCATCATTAATCATTCATGGCCCTGTGCCTTGTGAGGACCAATTTCGAGACCAATATTGCGGTCAAGGATGACTTCGAAATAGTTTATTGTTATATACTTATTTTGAATGATTTATTCCTAGATAAAACAAAACTTACCTAACAGCCAAGACCAAAGTATAATCTTGTCCTATTTTAATTAGGAAGGTATATTGACTGACCAAAGTATAATTTCTGTTTGTTAAGAGGATGAAGGAAGATATCATATTCCTCCAAAATTGTGCATGCCCCACTTCGTTTTAATATAGTGTTATAGATTTTTTGTTTTAAGGTTTGAATAAAAAAATTAAACTTATAATTCCATTATTTCTATTGTTATAGTTCTTATTTGAACAATTTTTGCCGGGATAAAACAAAGACTTGACTGTCTAGACCAAAGTGTAATTTCCTAGTACTTTAATTAGGACGTAACTCAGGGAAGAATGAAATAAGAGCCCCTTAAAATCCATGGAAATTGATGGTTCTTCTCTTTACACCAATTAAAGACTTAACTCAAGACTTTTATATGAGAACTGAAAGGACCTGACAATATAAATATTGGAGAAAACGCGTGGGAGACGCGTTTTGTGGGGGCCACCATTGTGCGGAAGCCTGGAGGGGCTGTGCCACGAGCTCGTGCATGTGATCGTGGGGGCCACGCTTTTAAAGCGTTTTCAAGAACGCGGTTTTGAGCTCGTGGGGGCCACTCCTTCACGCGTTTTGAACTCGATTTTAACAGGATTTTTCAAACCCTGTAAATAGGGTGCAGGGGCTGAAACTAGGGTTTGGAAAAAGAGGAGTTTTAGAGGCCGAAATTAGGGTTTTGAGCCGTCGTTTGAGGGAGATATTTGTGAGGGTTTAGAGAGCTTTATTCTAGGGTTTTGGTGTGAGATTTGTATTCTATTTGTATTTTCTTTCTCTCAAATAGTAGATCTTCCCTCTCATTGTCCGTGGACGTAGGCAACTTGCCGAACCACGTAAAATTAGTGTTTTTCCTGTTGATTTGATTTGTAATAGCTTTTAGGTTCCCTCGGCCAGTCGAGTCCTAGAAGTGATGAGAGGAAGAGTAAATATCACTTTGTTGAGATATTTACTTGGTCTTGTTTCCTTGATGAGGCGAGAATTCTTATTGCGATCTAGCTCTCTTGTTGTGGCCATTGTCCGTGGAGTCTTTGCCGAAATTTTCATTGCGCACAACAAGTGGTATCGAGCCAGATTCTATATCTAGGGTTTTGGAGTTTGGTGGAGGAAGATTCTTGTGTGAAGCTTAGTTCTTGGAGTTCTCGGCCCGGTGGAATAGCATTAGGAGTTCCGTTGGAGATTTAGCTTTCCTCGTGTGGTTAGGAAATCTATTTGGAATCGATCTAGGATTAGGTTGGATGTTTTAATCCTATCAAAGTTATTCTTTCTCTACAATTTAGAGTTAGTTTGCAATGGGAGAAGAAGGTGAAAGCTGACAAGTCAATGGCGAGTCAATACAAGTTGGTTTTAGAACACCAAAATTAATGTGGTGAAGTCTGACGGCAAAATCAACTTTGGTTTGTGGATGGCGGCGTCTGAGGATCGCTCAATGCTCAAAATTTGGAGGAGACCATCATGGTCCAAGAGGCCATCTAAATATAATGAGGAGGTATGGGATAAGATGAATAGAAGCGGCGTGTGGGGTGATCAGGTCTGTTTGGAGCAGGAGCTGAAATATGACGTGATTGGGTTGGCGTCTGCAATGAAGATGTGGAAAATTCTCAACAATAAGTATCTCACGAAGAGTGTTGAAACGAGTTGCACTTGCTACGAAGACTCTTGAGGTTTGGATGTCGGAAGCACCTCACTAGCGGCTCATGTGAACAACTATACTAAGTTGTTGTCCGACTTGGCAAATATTGATGAGAAGATAGCGGATGAGTACAAAGCGGTTATTTTATTGGGCTCCTTACGGATGAGAGTATGACACCTTTGTACTCACTTTGTTGAGCGGGCGTACTTCTATCGGCTATAGTGAAGTTACTAGCATTGACCAACCATGATTTGAGGAGGAAGGACAAGGAGACTTCCGTCGCGAGTACTTGAGGCAAGGCCTTGTCGATGAGAGGTAGAAGCCCATATCAAAAGGTGGCAATAGAAGGAGGTCAAAGTCAAGAAGCCGCCACCAATTATCAAAGAACCGGTGTGCATGCAAAGCGGGGACATTGGAAGAGATTGTCCAAAGCTCAAGGAGAAAGAAAATGGCAAGAAAAAGGGCGAAGGCCAATGAGGTGAATATTGCTAAAGGCGATGATTCCGGCGATTAGTGCTATTCTCTATTGATTACTCGGAGGTGAATCATGTGGAAGCATCAGATTGGATGCTTGATTCGGCTACTTATCATGTGACCCCTAAGCGAGGCTGGTTTGCATCATTTGAGAAAGTCGGCCGGGGTGTTGTTGTCATGGAAAATGATCAACCACATGGCATTTGTGGGATAGATCATGCGGATTAGGATGCACGATGGAGTAGTCCGTGAGTTGAAGGAGGTGAGATTTGTTCCTGGTGAAGAAAAATCTTATCTCGGTTAGACTTTGGAAGCGAAGGGATTCAATGTGACTTTCAAAAGCGGTGTAGGGAAGGTTACTAAAGGATCTTTGGTGGTGATGAAGAGTCCATGTCGAAATTTATACTATCTGAATGGAAGCAGAGATTGGCGTTGTGATTGTTTCGGTAGACGAGGCGATTTTGGCACTATAGGTTAGGGCACATAGGTGAAAAGGTCAATGCAGGCGTTATGCAAGCGGGGGCTATTAAAGGGAGCCAAGAGTGGAAAAGTTGAGTTACGTGAGCATTGCGTTCTTGACAAGCGGACAAAGGTGAAGTTGAACGACCATCCATCAAACAAAGGGTATTACGAACCCGTGCACCTGAGGCGTTTGGGGTCCCACCAAGACGCATCACTTGGTAGTAGACATTGGTTACGTCACATTTGTTGATGACTATTCTAAGCGATGTTGGGTGTACACCATGGCGAAGAAGAGTGAAGTCCTAGATATATTTGTGGAGTGGAAGAAGAGATTAGAAGCTGGTGGGAGAAAGATCAAGGCGTTGAGATCCGACAGCGGTGGTGAGTATACTTTAGATCCCTTCGGACTATGTCGAGCGAGGGCATAGAGACACTTCCGCGGTTAGTCATACACCTTGACAAAATGGGGTGTGAGAGGGTCATCGGTCTTTCTTTGGAGAAGATTCGATGTTTATTGGTGCATAGTGATTTGGAGAAGATCTTTTGGGCTAAGAGCACTTACATATCGCGAGCCACCTCATCAGCGGTGCCTTCATCTGCGATTGGGAGAAAGACTCCTATGGAGAAGTGGTCAGGAGAGCCAGCACGAGATTATGACCAGCTCAAGGTATTTGGGTGCCCTGCATTTTATCATGTGAGAACAGATAAATTGGAACCGCTTGAGCTAGGAAGGCCATATTTGTAGGATTCAAGCGTGGTGTCAAAGGATACAAGCTATAGGATCCAGTTGATAAGAAAGATTATCTTTGAGTAGAGGCTGTAGGCGTTGAAAATTGCCTATAAGTCCGAGCGTAGCTTCGTGATGGCGAGAATAATCGACAAGTCATCCGATGAAGTAATGGCAAATCGTTGGCGACACAACAAGTGAGCATAGCGTGCTTCTCCTCAAAGCCAGCGAGTTTTCTCCTTTTGGCGGTCTCCTTTACGGTGTCGGTGGTCCGGAACCTTGGTGAGCCCGATCGCCATGAGTCGCAGTGAAGGGATAAACCGACTTTGAAGCCTCAAATTAAGCTCGGAAAACCAGCGAGAGAGAAGAAGCCGGCGGCCTTCGGTCAAAGCAGAGACACCGAGAGGTGTCGCCGGCGAACACCGGAGGTGTCTCGCTCGGCGGAGGTGTCGCCCGTAACGAGTGTCTCGGCTGGCGAAGACACAAGGCGAATGGGCTTTTGCCCGATTCGCCGCATCCGCTCTTTACCTATAAATATGACAGCTAGGGTTTCATTTTGGAGGTGGGAGAGATAAAAAAGGGGAGACTCTGCAGAACTCTTGTGTGTGTCTAGGGTTAGAGAATTTCCAAGGAGAGGAGATCAAGATCTAGACTTGCGGGGTGAATCCAGAGATCCAAAGTTTTGAGATCGGATCTACAACAACAAACCATCCTTTGGATCAAGCTTGGCCTTGATGCGAAGAAATAGAGTTAAGCTTGGTAGATCTCGTTCACTACGTTGATTAGTTCCTTGGCGAATTAATCTCCGTATTAGTTTAGATCTCGGATCGATCGATCTAAGAATTCCCGTAAAAAGGAGGATTTTTAGATCTAGATCTAGATCGGATCTCGTTTGATCAACACTTGGGAAAGGAATGGCGGTGGTCCACGGAACACATCCCGACGCAGGCAAAGAATCCGCATGGGGATCCGATAAGCGGATCAGCGTTTGTTCTAAGGAGGAAAGTTGTAATTTTATCCTTTTTCATTGTAAAAGCCTTATAAAAAGGTGATTTTTATTTGAAACTCATTTGTAATCCCATCAAGGTAGAATGATTTCACAGATGAAAAGATAATGACTTTTCAGAAACGAGCGTCACATTTGATGAGGCTTCTATCTTGAAGCTTCGACTCTCATCGGTGGAAGTGACCCGAAAGGAGATCGCGGTGGTGGAGATCGTCTGCTCCTGCACTGTCCGGATGGTACAATATCCATTAGAGTACCGGCGAGGTGGCCTTGGCGAGCACGGCGGTGACCACGGAGGATATGCGTATAGATGTCGGGGATCGAGGACCGGCGGCTCGAGGTTGAGTTATTGCGGTTCCGAGAGGCGAGGAGAAACATCTGAGATGCGGCCGGTATGCCGACACGATTGCATATGCACTTCCGGTGGAAATATCGATGAGATGATACCTACATTGGAGAGGCGGCGAGTTCGGAGAGCTGATTCGTGGCGAGTAGCTATCACGAGGAAGAGATGGAGTCTCTTCACAAGAAACGATACATGGGAGCTTGTTGAGCTTTCAAAGGGGCCGAAGGCAATTGGTTGCAAGTGGGTATACACTAAGAAGGAGGGCATTGAAGGCACTCCATTGAGGTTCAAAGCTAGGTTGGTTGCGAAGGGCTATGCAGGGAGGAAGGTATTGATTATAATGAGGTCTTCTCTCCGGTGGTGAAGCGTGTCGGTCCGGTTGCTAGCATTGGTGGCACAATATGGATTGGAATTAGATCAGTTGGATGTGAAGACAACATTTCTTCATGGTGATCTTGATGAAGAAATCTATATGACTTCGGCCATTAGGATTAGGGCTGCGAGGAAAAGTTGGTTTCTGAGACTAAAGAAATGCTATATGGTTTGAAGCGATCTCCTCGGCTGATGGTATAAGCGATTCGATAGTTTTATGCTTGGTCATTCATACACTTTCGGGCGGTTTGATCCTTGCGTATATTTTACATAAGTTGAAAGGAATGCGTATATCTATTTGTTATTATATGTCGATGACATGTTGGTTGCCTCTATTTCAGTGCTGCTATAAATGAATTGAAGGCCTGACTTTCAAAGAGTTGAGATGAAGGATTTGGGTGAGGCTAAGTGCATTACAGGGATGGAGATCGGCGAGAGAAAGAAGAAGGGCAAAATTTGTTTGACCGGATGAAGCTTATTTGAAGAAGGTTCTCTGGTTCCATGTTAGCATGAATCTGAAGCCGATCAATGTACCATTAGGAGCCCATTTGAAGCTTTCGGCTGACCTTTCACGAAGATTGAAGATCGAGAGTTGATGTCGAAGATTCCATATCTGGCGGTTGGAAGCTTGATATGCATAATGGTATGTCACGAGGGCAGTTTATCACAGGCGGTGAGCATGGTTTGAATACATGCACGATCGAGGAAGGGTCATTGGAGCAGCCGTGAAATGGATTTTGAGGTACATTGATGCAGCAATGTTGGTTTGGTGTATAAGCGGGACACGGTGGGTGATTGTGCGTTAGTTATGTTGATTTGGATTATCTGGGATTTGGATAGCGCCGGTCTGACGAGGTATGTGTTCACTTTGACCATGCGTCGGTGTGTTGGAGATGCACCTTGCGGTCTGATTGCTTTGTCTGCGGGCGAGTATATGGCAATTCTGAGCTGTGAAGGCGATTGGCGAGGACTTTTAGAACTTGGTATATCATAGCGGTCGTCACCATTCATTGTGATAGCATGAGTGCTATCTATTTGGCGAAAGAACGGGTTCTTCATGCGAGGGCGAAGCACATTGGCGTTCGTTATCGCCGTTAAGTGATGTTCTTGAAGATGGTGATGTGGAGATTGTGAAGGTCCACACAAAGGATAATCCGGCGGATATGCTCACAAAGGTGGTTAGAGCAACAAGTTTGATCATTCGCGAGACTTGTTGCACATTGAATTGTTGAGGCCGTTGGCGGCCATTTTAGTTGAACTCGTGAAGCTTGATTCCTTGGGCAAGAGGATCGTGGGTGTAGGCATCAAAATTGTGAAGAACCTCAAATATGACTAAATCATGAGAAGATCGAAGGACAGCGTCGTCGAAATCTCAAGAAGCCCAACAGGGAAGATTATGTCTGCTTCGGTCGCGAGACACTTATGTGCCGCCACTAGCGAGACACTTTGATGTCTCGGCTGTTAGCGAACGCAGTGTCTGCGCAGCGGGAACACCTTGATGTGTCATAACTAGCGAGACCTGTCTTCATGGCGCGAACACCAAGCACACAAAAGCGAGCTCTTGAAGGGTCTAAATCGATCTTTGGTGGGGCCCACTTGACTTTATCGGTAGCGAAGAGCGTTCAAATACTTTAATGTCTTGGTTTGCGAAATAAGCCCACTAGGCGTGATTCTAGAGCATTTAATCGTGCCTAAAAAGCCGTTACTGCCCGGTGGAGGGCGACTTGCCTCGCCGATCAGTGAGGCAGCCATCTACCGCCGCTAGCGGGCGACCTACCTGCGCCCGATGGCGAAGCGGCTTGGCGGGCAGCTCGGTACTGCAGCTAACTACAAATATCAGCGCTTATGACACTTATGTTTTACGAAGGGGCGTTTCCCAAAGACTATAAATACCTCCTCGTCCACTTGGGGCGGTGGGCTATCGAGAAAGGGCAATCGAGTCAAGCTTGGGAGTTCAAGAACCACGATCCACGGAGATTCCTCGAGTTTAAGCTTTGCCTTAATTCTTGAGAAGAGTAGATATCTTACCTTGCTAAGATATTTTAAAGTTCTTGTTTCGCTGCGAAGCATCAACTAAACCCGTCGATTCGGCGATCATTTCGGTGGTCCGGATTAAGCGTCCGGCACGAGCAAAGTCCGCGAAAATAGGAGATCTACACTTGTAGCGTCTTTTGTTGAGTTTGTGAGAGAGTTATTTAATTTCTTTGTGGCGAGAACCAAAGTGTAATTTTCTCAAGTCTTACAAATGGAATCAACTTTCAACCCAAACCGCGATGCGACCACCGTGGGAGCCAGCGGTCTCGAGCGAATCGTTGTGTGCATGACCTTGCGTGATCGGTAGCCCGACCTCATGGTCGATGGTGGATTACATCTTCGATCAAGCCAAGTTGAAGAATATCTCTCCTCTTCCTCATCAAAGTCCTCTTCATCCCGCAAACATCGGAGGATCTCATCCCCTAAGAGGCTCGTTACTGTTGTGATGCGCCAGCGATTTTGTTAAACTGCGGCGAGGCATTCCCTCTCAACAAGATCTCAAGCGATCGGCGAAGAGGCTTCGCCAAAGGCGGCGTCAAAAGATGGCCCGTCGATTCGCCAAGCTGCAGAGTCGGCGGATGGAGTTCACTATCCAGCGAACTCCGTGATCAAAGGCGTCAACAAACTTCTGGCTTCAACCCGTCGTACGCGAGGAAGAATGGGTTCTCGTCAAAAGGACCGATTGACAAAGGAAGCTGGCGCTCAAAAAGCGCCGTTTGCTCGAGCACGTGCTGTTGTTAAAGCGCAAAGAGTCAAAATCAACCCGACAATCGGCTCAAAATGCGCCAAGCATGGATCGAAATCGACATCAAAATCGGCTCAAGAACGCCCGCCAACAACATTCGTAGAGCGATGTAAAGCGCCTCGCGCCAGCCGAACGATCTGGTGCCTGCATGCCAGCAATGGCGGTGTAAAGCTGTCTCCAGCGCCCGGCAGGCACGATCCGAATTACCTGCAGCCGGCCGGCGACCCTCATGCCTTAGCGAGAAAATGGGCTTTCGCCCTTTCTTCCACTTCTCGGTGAGGTATCAGCGTTAAGTGCGAAAATCCGACAACCGGTGTTTAGTCGTCTTGGTCCGCGACCGAGGAAATAAAGGCAAGGTACCATTGAAAAAGCGGCTTGGATTACCCGGTCAGTCACGAACAAAATTTGCGAAACATCTCGAGGCTTCTAAATTCCAATTGCATCTCGTTTGAGCATCCCTAAGGGGTCCGCAGTGTTGAGAAAGAAGTTGAGGCAAGTGACTTCAAAATCACGAGAGATGACCGGACCCTCGTGATTCATCACGAGCACACCGGATAGCGAAGGCCAAGCGTGAAGTTGTCTCTCAAGTCAAATAGTCGGCGTCCCCAAAGAAGGCGTGTCCTCCAATTAAGGACAGCGTTACACTTAGGGGTGGAAGTGCAATTTGTGATAACCCACACCAACCACATCATCGGTGGCAACCACGAAAGAGGGGCGATCGGCGAAATAGATTGTTCTTGCTCATGTGCAAAGCTGATTAAGGCAATACATTCGGGATGTACGTTACGGTGAGCAGCTCACCCACAAAGAGCCTCGATATTGAGCGGCTTTCCTGGTAGCAGCGGAAGATCACGAAGCCCAGTCAAGGCGACATCGAAGAAGAAAGAGATCATCCATCGGTTTGATGAGTTTCCGAAGTGACTATCAACATGGTGAACAAAGGAAAGGACCGACGGATCACGATCGACTTCACTCTGGAGGAAGAGTTGGGTCTCGATTTCTCAAAGAATGTCGGTTACAATTGCGAGCTGCCCAGCGCATCGATTATAGAAGGATGCATGAGGAGAGTCATCGATGGCGAAGTTTCCGACATCAATTGGCGATAGCTTCAGATAACACAATGTCAGTGTTGGTGCGTCATCGAGTTTACCATTACTCGATGTCTGGCTCAAATGTTACAAGAAGCCTTAGCCAAGCAAAGAGAAGAGCTTAAGGCGAAATGAGGAGATGGAGCTAGTCATGCAGCAGATGAGGAGTTGCAAATCCATCGGTTGCACAACACGGATCGATCAACACCACGAATCCAGTCAACAAGGTGGAGTTACCCACCATAATGCCCATAATGTCGAAGGCAATGATTGAAGATTGATGAACACATTCTGTTGATCAACCTCCAAAGAAACATCGATGCTCAAGGTGGAAATGGTCCAATTCTTCCTATTGGAAGTAATCAAAGCAGGGGAAGATGATGGCGAAAGGATGAAAGAGCTTGAAGATAAAATCAATGCTTTGATGTCCACACGAGGAAGTCAAAAGGGGGTATCTGGTGTGGTATCCTAGAGTGGGATTCAATTCCTTACATGAAATTCAATTTGATCAACTTCGCCATTTGGCGGAGAGGTTCACCTACAACACCTGATTTACTTCAAATCACATTTGGGGGTGATCTCAGGAAATGAGCCTTTGATGATTCGGTCATTCGTTGGTACCCTTCGCGGGGCTGCCTTCGATTGGTATCGAAGACTCAAAGCCGGGAGTATTAATTGATGGGAGGACATGGAAAGCTTGTTCCTCAGCAATTTCTTCGATGACGACACCGAAGTCTCGATTGGAACCCTCTTGGATGAAAAGCAGAAGAATGGGGAGACAATTGACACTTTCGTTAAGCGTTTCATAATAAGGCCATAAGCGCAAAGATCCAATCAAGAAATTCATATTGCGGACGTGCCACAATAATCTCTCATTGATATGTTAGAAGTCATGGGGTCGTCCATGACTACATGGAAAGATCACGAAAATCTGAGGAGAACAATGAGCGTTTCCTCGGAAGGAAGAAAGAGGCAAAATGGCGGTGACCCCTCGAAGTAAATTTTCCTCTCGTAATAGAGGAAAGGCATCTGTGGCTGCTATTAGTCAAGCGTTGCAACCCGCGATCAGCCAAAATCTTCATCGAGAATTCCACAGGGACATACTCTTTCGAGCGAAGAAGTTCGATCATCTTCAAACACCTTCTTGATAACAACAAAATCAAGTTGCCTCCGATTACAAATCAAGAGGTGACAAGACACCGGACCCTAAATCTTATGCGTGCCAGGGAGGATCTTCCATCCTACTAAGAATGCTTAGCACTCAAGGCCATCATCAAGCCTTGGTGGCCGTGATCTTAGAAATAAAGCCGAATGAGGACATCCTCGATGAGTACAAGAGGTTAAAGCTGCTCCTCCTTCCTCCAATAAGAATATGAGTATAAACTATTCTAAATGAATGGAGACCAGTTTTGCAAAGTGGGGGTGGATAATCTATGAACAAGAGGTCCACTTCCACATTGGCGATCAAACCTTAGGCGGTTAGGATTGTCTCAAATTTCTATCTGGTCAAACCTTCCTGATTAGGACCATGGTCAAAATCCTCTCGATTCCTTCCATGAGCGAGGGTTCACTTCCACATTGGCGATCAAACCTTAGGCCGGTTAGGATTGTCTCAAAATTCCTATCTGGTCAAACCTTCCTGATTAGGACCATAATCAAAATCTCTCTCGATTCCTTCCATGAGCAGAGAGGTCCACTTCAGTGGCGATCAAACCTTAGGCGGTGAGGATGCGTCTCCAAATTTCTATCTGGTCAAACCTTCTACGGTTAGGACCATAATCAAAATCCTCTCGATTCCTTCCATGAGCGAGAGGTCCACTTCCACAGGCGATCAAACCTTCCAGCAGTTAGGATTGTCTCAAAATTCCTATCGATCAAACCTTCCTGATTAGGACCATAATCAAAATTTCCTCGATTCCTTCCATGAGCGAGAGGTCTACTTCGAGGATTGAGTGATCAAACCTTCCTCTGATTAGGATTGTCTCAAAATTCCTATCTGGTCAAACCTTCCTCGATTAGGACCACGGTCAAAATCCTCTCGATTCCTTCCATGAATGAGAGTCCACTTCAGTGTGGTCAAACCTTCCTCTGATTAGGACCACGGTCAAAATCCTCTCGATTCCTTCCATGAGCGAGAGGTCCACTTCGAATTGGCGATCAAACCTTGAAATGATTAGGATTGTCTCAAAATTCCTATCGGTCAAACCTTCCTCTGATTAGGACCATGGTCAAAATCCTCTCGATTCCTTTTATGAATGAGAGGTCTACTCGACAGCAGGGTTCGTTTTAAGCGAGAAGACACAACGGGTTCGTTTTAGCGAGAAAACACAGCGGGTTCGTTTTAGCCCCAGAGAAAACACAGCGGGTTTGTTTTAAGAAGAAGACACAATAGGGTTCGTTTTAAGCCCCAAGAGAAAACACAAACAAAGGCTGCAATAGTGGTGATGTTTCTCAAGGCATTCAATTACAACTCAAATGATGACTTTCAAGATGAAGATGATTAGTCAAAATGCGACCCGACATTTTAATCCATTCAAATACAAATGCAGAGATATGGATCCCAAAGTATGGTCGTGACGTCAGTAGCCAGGTTCAAGCTGAAGCAAAACATGGGCCTCTTCTACAAAGTTCAGCGTTGAGCGAAGAAGCAAAGAGCATCTTATCAAAGTATTCGGACCCCGACAAAATACAGTCACGAAAACTTTGGAGGGTATCTGTAGGCATCAAAATTCTGAAGAACCTCAAATATGACTAAATCATGAGAAGATCGAAGGACAACGTCGTCGAAATCTCAAGAGCCAACCGAGATTATGTCGCTACGGTCACGAGACACTTATGTGTGCTCGCCACTAGCGAGACACTTTGATGTCTACGTGTTGAGAGACGCGTATTGTCTCGCCCGCGAGACACCTTGATGTGTCTGCAACTAGCGAGCCTTCTGTGTCATGAAAGCGAACACCAATCACCAAGCGCGAGCTCTTGAAGGGTCTAAATCGATCTTTGGTGGGGCCACTTGACTTTATCGGCGTAGAGGCGTTCAAATACTTTAATGTCGGGTTACCGCGAATCGCCCACTAGGCGTGATTCTAGAAGGCATTGTCGTGCCTAAAAGCGGGGAAACCGTTACGGCGGTGGAGGCGACCTTTGCCTCGCCGATCGGCGAGGCGGCCCATCTTACCTCGTAGCGGCGACCTGCTACTCGCCCGATGGCGAAGCTGGCGGCTTAGCGAAGCGGCTCGAGCTGCGCTAACTACAAATATCGCATGGCACTTATGTTTTGAAGGGACCGCGTTCCCAAAGACTATAAATACCCTCCTCGTCCACTTGGGAGTGGAAGCTATCGAAAGGGCAATCCCAGAGATCAAGCTTAGGAGTTCAAGAACCACGATCCACACGGAGATTCCTCGAGTTTAAGCTTTGCCTTAATTCTTGAGAAGAGTAGATATCTTACCTTGCTAAGATATTTCTGAAGTTCTTGTTTCCTGCTGAAGCATCAACTAAACCGTCGATTCGGCGATCGCTTTCGGTGGTCCACGGATTCATCCGGCACGGGCAAAGTCCACGAAAATAGGAGATCTACACTTGTAGCGTCTTTTGTTGAGTTTGTGAGAGTTATTTAATTTCTTTGGCGAGAACCAAAGTGTAATTTTCTCAAGTCTTACAAATGGAATCAACTTTCAACCCAAGCGATGGCGGTCGGTTATGATGCGGTAGATTTGGTGAGTTGATCTGGATGTTTGGAGAATATTCTCATTCTCGATTGGATCTCGACTTGTTGTGGATTGAGTCGTTGTCGTGAAGGCTTCACTTAAATGCTTGGATGCAACAAGTGAGGCGGTTGTTTGGTATTGGTGTCATTCGGTTTGTTTTGGTTTTGATGGGGAGGAGATTGTTTGAACTCGTTAGGGTTCCCGACTTGTTGTGGATTGAGTCGGTTGTGGTGGATTTATTCCACTTAGTCTGGGCATAACAAGTGGGACATTTGGTTGTTTAGTATCGGCTCGGTTTGGAAAACTTCACGAGGTGGAGAATTATTGGAGAAAGCAGCGTGGGAGGCAGCGTTTTGTGAGAACCACCATTGTCGCGGGCTTTGGAGGCGTGCCCGCGAGCTTCAGCGCATGTGATGCGTGGGGGCCGCAGCGTTTAAAGCCTTTTCCGCGAATGCGGTTTTGAGCTCGTGGGGGCCCTCCTTCAGCGTTTTGAACTTCGATTTTAGCGAGTTTTTCAAACCCTATAAATAGGGTGCGGGGGCTGAAACTAGGGTTTGGGAAAAGAGGAGTTTTGGAGGCGAAATTAGGGTTTTGGCCGTCGTTTGAGGGAGATATTTGTGATGGTTTAGAGAGCTTTGTTCTAGGGTTTTGGTGTGAGATTTGTACCCTATTTGTATTCTCTTTCTCTCAAATAGTAGATCTTCCCTCTCCTTGTCAGTGGGCGTAGGCAACTTCTTAGAACCACGTAAAATTAGTGTTTTTCTTTTGATTTGTAATGAAACTTGAGGTTCCTCGGCGATTGGTCCTAGAAGCGTGAGAGGAAGAGTAAATATCCACTTTGTTGAGATATTTACTTGATTCTTGTTTCCTTGGTGAGGCGGAATTCTTATGCGATCTAGCTCTCTTGTTGTGGCCATTGTTGTGAGAGTGCTTTGCCGAAATTTTCATTGCGCACAACAATAAATAGATAGTAATAAGAGTTCGATCCTACATTATTCACATCTTCTTGGGAATCCATTCCAATGGCACGTCTGTTATCAGTTTATTCAGCATTTACTGCTCTAGTCCTCCTCTCATTCCCACAAGCTTCCACATCAACCACCACCTTCAATCCAAAACACCACATTTATATTGTCAGAGATTTGTTCATAAGGGATGGAAATCAGGAAGAAAGATGCAGAGCACTGCAGATTGGTGGTCCATCTACAAATATTTTGTAACAAATTACTGGTAAGGGCATGTGTTATGCATATCACATACACACACACACACAAAATTCCTACTGAAATCAATTTGAACTGTCGTGATGGTTAAGTGAGGCTAACTCCTTTATTTTAGGTAGTTTTTACTGAAATCTATCTGCTTGATTATAGTGGTTAGATTAATCGCGAATATTTGATCGTGAAATGGTCGTTTAAGTAACCATGCTGACAGCAGTTTATATAACTAAGTGGAAGAAAAAGTTTCCTATCTATGTCCATGTGTGTGCATTTGTTGTGTGCTATCGAGATGAAAATACCTCTGCTAGAATATTAGTAATTTAACAATATGGCCCTTAATAAAGGTGGATGGAAGAAACAATTCTTGCAGTAGGCCATTGTTGTGTTGTTAAATTTTGTTTTCTGCAAATTTCTCACATTATTGTAGGCGTTGAAAAATGCTTACAAAGGTCCCGAAACCAACTTCGTGGCGAGTCGTGAATGGCGACCCATCGAATAATCACGGACATCAAGCGGTTGAGGCGAACTAGCGGCAAACTTCGCAAAGCGTCACAAAGCGACTTAGCCGGACTTCGAGCGGATGATCGGTTCGGGACCGTTGAGCGGAGCGAACCAAGTTAGTTCGGAATCAAATCTGAGCGGAACCGAGCACGAGGAACAGAAGCAGCGCCGAGGCGAAACGGCGAAGCGGCGGAAGAATGCGGCGACACCGACCAAGTGGCCAAGGTGGCTCGGCCACTGGTAGAGCCACCTCGACCAACGGTAGTGCCTCGACAAATGGTAGGGAGGCTCGACCAACTTGGTAGAGGTGCCTCGACCAGAGTGGTAGGAGGCTCGACCACTTTGGTAGAGCCACCTCGCCAACTGGCGAGGTACCTCGCCGACCAAGTGGCTAACTTCGGCAAGTGGCGAGACCCTCTTTCGCGCATTTTGTATAAATGGGGGAGGGTCTTCTTCGAGGAGGTGGGACTTGATTGGGAGATCGGGATTTGGGGATTTCAAGGCTTAGGAGGCTTGGATTTTTGGTGATTTGGAAGGCTTCGGACTTGAAGAATTCTTGCGAGATCTCTGAGTGTGGTATACGGTTCAAGAAGCTGACTCAAATCGGTCGGCGTCGGATCTATAAGCAAAAGGTAACTTGAATTGAATTGAACTTCTGAGATACCCTCTAGATTAAGCGTCTTAATCTCGGGGATATGTATGTGATTTCTCCTAGTAGATCTCACGCTCAGGCGATCCTCTCCTTAGTGAGTGTGATCCCCTCGGTAACCGTTTCCTTGATGAAACAAGCCCCTTCTCCGTAGTTCGAACCGGGTCTCTACACGGATCGGAATTGCGGTGGTCCACGGACAAAAAGTCCCGACACGGGCAAAGAACCCATGGCGAGACCCACATAACAGAGATCGCCGTGTTTGTTTAGGAAAAGTAAGCAATCTTTTGATTTTCATTATGCGCCTTAAAATAAAAGGCAATTTCTTTTGAATTTTGTTGTGAGGCAAAAGAAAGTATAAACAAATTCAAATCAATGACAATCATCAGAGCTTTTAGCGTTGGCGAAACCCGCGATGGGAACCCGACCTGAATCGAGGAGGTAAATGGACTGCTGCCAGCGGATCCCTATCCGGTGGAAGAAGAATTCGAGTTCGAGTTCGACCGGGAGAGTTCAGAATGCTGTCCTCACCCTCCTCGAGATCGGTTCCCCAGCGCTCAAGAAGGTCTGCAAGGAGAACCGATGGGCCTCGATGTAGGCCCGGGCCAGCGAGTCCAACCCGTACATGAGCATGAAATCCCCGGCGCTGAAGTCAGATGGTGCGAGATGAAGCGCCGGCGATCTTCAAGCGAGCTTCGCCAAAGCGGCGACAAAGCATGGCGCAAGCTTGCGAAGGCCATGCAATCCGTGGGGTCGCTCTGAAGCCGGATCTAAGATCTAGAAGCTTACTCGGAAGGCTTGACCTCAAGTGATCGGCAGTCCATCCAAGCCGTCAACCAGCGAGTGGATCCGTGTCAGCGGAATCCACACCGAGGCGCGTCGGAGCGCCCGCGCACTGCTGCGAGCCGAGACGGTGGGCGTCGCGTTGAAGGAAGGTGGTAAAGAAGCGCGGCGTACAGCTTGGGGTTTGGAGCCCAGTCTAATGGTGCCCCAACAGGTTGTCCACTCTGTCTACCTTCAAGGAAGGATCAGATTGCGGCTCCAGCGCCAGGCGAATGACGGCAGCCTCAAAGTCAAAGCGTCGCATCGGATGGTGGTGGGGAGCCAACTCTACCACTACCAAGCGAACTATCAGGATCGTCTTGGTCACCGGAGAGAATCACGGGTCCTCCTCATCGAGGAAGTCGCACCCGTTCAACAAGGACAAGAAGATTCTCTGACCTCCCTATCGGTTGAAAATCGAGTCAGAGAGTCTGCTGAGAACCCGCTCATGGCGAAAGTCTAGGCGAGTCACGGTTCGATGGGTTGATCCGTCCTCGGAAGGAGGCGTTTTCATCGATGATGAGGATGTTATGCAGAGATCAAACCGACATCGGCGGGTAAGCTCCGGTACACCGATGGTACATACTACGCAGGTGCAAAGATGCGAAAATCTCGAAAAAGAATTCCCCAAATTGACAGTGTCAGCGTGCTCAAGCTCGAGGCGATGCTAAATGCAATTACCATCAAAGCTCGAGAAGGGTGTCGATCTTCCGGAGACTCACAGCGGAGATCTTTTAGACCTAGGTCAAAGCGATTAAGTAAAGGATGACAAGAGAGGATGAGTTGCGGAGGTCACTAATAATATGACCGACAAAGAATCGCGTCCGCGGGCTATTCAGCGCATAGCGGCTAACTTCGTTCGCGGTCAGGGACTATCAGGCGGTCGAATCGATAATAAGCCGAAGGGGTTACCAGCGGAGGATGATCGTCGAGATATTGGCTCCCGCAATGCATCGATCATCGTATCTAGCGAAGAGCCCCAGCGCTTATGATGATCAGATCAAGTGGCCAAAATGCTAGGCGAAGCGTTGAATAAACAGCGGGAAAACTTCAAATTAGAGATGGAGTTGGCCATGCGAGCGATGAAATGCCGCGACCGAGATCAAGCACGACAAAACATCAAGGTGAATCAGTGGTAGCGTCAGCGTCGATGAAGATGATAGCGATTGGATCGGGGAGGAAGCACGAAGATGATAACCCCGAACCACGCGGCAGCTGCTGTTGCTCCGGGAGGCGAAGATCAAAGACTTGGAGAGCAAAATCAACTCATTGATTTCGCTCAAGAAGTAAAGAAGGCGGTTATTCCTTGCCCATGCAGAAGTGGGAATCGATCCGTGCGTCAAAGTTTAAACTTAAACTTCACACCATTTGTGGGAAGGGTTCCCATAACCTTGATTTATTTCAAGTCACACCGCGGAGTTATTTACGGCCTTGAACCCTTGATGGTTCGGTCATTCGTTGAGCACCCGCCGTGGGGCGCGCCGAATGGTACGCGTCTCTCAAGCGGGAGCATTCAATTTGGGGCGACATGGAGTCTAGCTTCCTTACCAATTTCTTTGATGGCGATACCGATGATGGGGCGTTAACTTTCAAAGCGAAGGAGAAAGCCGTGGACATCTTTGTTCGCGGTCGGGAACAAGGCAATAAGCTGCCGGGATCAATAGCGAAGGTTCATCCTCAAACACCCACGACAACTTATCAATAGATGTGCTTGAAGCAATGGGTACAGCACCATCGATAGCGATGGAAGGACTTGAAGGTTAAGTGGAGAAACAAGCGAGATTCCTCAAAAGGAAAAAGCGAGAGGGTCGGTAAACAGCGGAAACTCCGGCGTAACTTTGTCAGTGGCAAAGGAAAGACAAGCCAAAGGCGGTTCGCGAACGCGTTCAACTCAACAGCGGCAACAGCAGCAACGGCCGAGCGCCGCAGCAGCCGATCAGCGTGGCAACACAGGCCACAAAAGCGAAGGTCTTAGTAGAATTCCCAAGTCCTATTCCTTTAGGGACTGAGAGATTCGGTCTCTTCAAATATCTTGTGGAAAATAACAAGATCAAGCTCTCCAGGTTCGGAATCAAGAGGCTGATGAACCTGAATGACCCAATCTTGTCGTGCCATAGGCGGTTCATCACCCGCTAAATCTGTTTTTGACCTTAAGGACAAAATCGAGGCTTTGTTGATGTAGGGGTCATTACTATGAAACCGTCAAAGAAAGAAGGTCGGGCAATCGGTATCTAAGTTTGGTCGGTGCGTTGACATGGTTTGAACTGAACCGGTGGTCAAAGTTGCTGATGAAGGCGGTGAATGGCGACGCACAAAACAGCGCGAGAAAGGACTTGTATCATTATCTGACCGAATAAGTCTTGTGAGTCCTGACTTCTTGGAAGGCGAGCAATGGGTAGCCTCTTCTTGAAGAAAAAGCCCGAAGAAGGAAAGGCATGTCATGCTACTTCCATAGTCGGGAGGAGGCGATGAGCAGTGGTAACATTCCGGTAAATGTCCAGAAGAACTGAAGCCATACAGAAGTGGACAGGTACAAATACAAGTATCCAGGTCCCTGACCCTAATGCGAAGGCGCTCCAGGCTGGGGGTACCAACAAATCCCCTCACTCGCGCTGAGAGCGCATTGGTGGGCGCCAAGCTCTGACAAGCGACGCGGAAGTTCAACCCGAAGCGGTCTCGCCGGTCGCGGGTGGAAGAGATAAGCGGGAACCGAACTCTCCATAAAGCCCGATGTCATGGCCCAATTAGCCAATATCCCATAAGGATCACTCTCTATGAGCTCTGCATCGAAGAGGCGAGAGAAGCTCTTCAAGAAGCCCTGCCCGTTCGAAGTCTTCCTCACCCATTAGGCGAGTCGGAAAAGTCGTGACAATGCAACCTTGACTAAGCACTTCCCGCATCACCTTTACAAAGGAGGATATGCGGGCGAGGAATTCAAACGATGGTAGCCTACTTCCGCAGGGTATATTGGCTCTAGTGAGTTAACGGATCCAAGTCGATCAGGGTTCAGAGCATCATGCCCTGCGCCTCATGTATGGAATCCACTTGATGGTGGCGTCAACGACACAGTAATCTGGGTTTAACACCGGTAGTCTCGGCCACTTGGTAAAATGGGATAAAGTGCCAAATGGGAACTTAAAGTCGAAGTCACTGCTATGTGATTGATCTCGAGGCTTCCTATAACTTCTTGTTGGAGTGGAGCCTTGGATCCCGATAATGTTATAGTCCATCTACTCTTCATCGGTGTCTCAAATATGTAGACACGAATAATGAGAGTCAAAGGCGGTTGGTGTGGACAAACAACGTTTAAGGGGATGGAGAATTATTTCGATTCTCTCCTCTCATAATGAGTCGGCGAATCATCGGCCCAAAGATGCGGACGGTGAAGAAGGCGTACGAAGCGGGCTTGGTTATAGTGGAGGTTTTGTTTTAAATGACATTGTACCTTGTAATCAATCTTGGCGATGAAGAATCCGGATGGACATTGTAATTGGCAAATTGCGATGAATCAATAAATGGCGATTTAGAGTATCCTTTATCTTTGAATGATGTGATAGCAGTTATACAATGATCGAGTTACTGCCAGCTTCGATCATCTTCACTTCACACAAAAGCGATTCAGGATTCCTTTGGGACAACACTTGTCATCACGAAGATCAAGTAGTGAAAAAGACTTGGTTTCACGGAAAAGGGAGATCAGTTCCAGCGCGAATCGTTTCTTTGAAGAAGGTGAAGATGACAATGGGCCTATCCTCCACACATTGGATATAGTCGGAAACGCTGGATATCATGAAAAGATGGGGGTATGACTTGACACGAGGGAAGGTCTATGTTTGGACGAGGCCTCGAACCCTCCTAAAGCGGCATATGTCCCAAGAGGGAAAGCGGATAATTACTATGCATTTAGAAGGGATTGGGATCTGAATCCTCCTCGGAAGATGAATGCTTCGTGGGCGATTGATAATAATCCACCGGTGAGAGGCGGATGCGACTCTTGACAGGATTGACACCGGCCTCGGAGCTTTCAAGGCTCGATGTCGAATATGGCCGCGATCGATCCTGCTACTATTGAGGGTGATGAAGATATGCCAACATGGGAAGACCCATGGATCCATCAACTTCTGAAGCGGTTTAGGGATAGGTTGAACAAAGAGAACCCCCACTAAGGATGAGGTAGTCGAGGTTAATATGGGTGATGAAGAGCATCCTAAACTCATAAACATCGCAATACTCTCGCCGAAAGGAAGAGTTGATTACCTAATCGGGGAGTATATCGATGTATTAGCATTCACGGAACATGCGAGGACTAAAACCTAATGTGGCAACACATCGCCTCAACATCAAGGATGTCAAACTGTCAAGCAGCGAAAAGGCGGTTTCGATCCACTAATAGGCAATTGTTGGCGAAGTGAAGAAACTCATAGAATCGGGATTCGTCGAGGAAATTCAACATCGGATTGGGTGGCGAATATAGTCGGTCATGAAGAAGAATGGTTGATTAGGATGCATGTATGGAGCTCAGAGACCTAAGCCAGCTTGCCTTAGGATGATTTCCCTACGCCATCCAGGCGTCATAGTTGACAATACATGTGGATTGAGGATGTCCTTTATGGATGGCTTTTGGGTATAATCGGATCAAGATGTACCGATGGCCTTAAACCACCTGGCGTTGAAGCATGCATCGGCATATATTGCTACGGTCATGCGTTCGGCCTCAAAATGCGAGCATACATACCCGAGCAATGGCGGAAATTTTCGGGACCATCTCGGGAAAGCGGTCGAATGCTACGTCGGCGACAGTGGAAGTGAAAAGCGTGACAAAGGAGATCACATCAAAGATCTTAGAGCGGTATTGAACTCATGCGAACTCATCGACTAAAGATGAATCTGCAGTCCTTCCTTGGGATGTCAGTGGCAAGTTCCTTGGCCGTCGTCACCAACAAAGGAATCCCGTCGATCGACAAAGTGAAGCGATTCAAGAGTTGCAACCTCAGAAATCGAGAGAACTTCGAGGGGTTACAGAGACGATTGGCATACATCCGGCGGTTTATATCGAACCTATCGGGAAGTGCCAACCGTTCTCTAAGTTGAACAAGAAAGAGTGTCATATATTTGGGACGGCGCTGCCGAGAAAGGCATTGAAGAGATCAAGTAAGTATCTCGCTAAACCTCTGTTCTTGTTGCCGCAGCGATGGGAAAACCATTTTGATCTACGTCAAGGCAGCGGATCACTCGTTAAAGCGCTTTACTCGGCAAGGCGGCGGCAGCGGTCCTGACGAGCGGTGTATTACTTGGCCGAACATTAGTGGTCGAGTCTCGATATCCAATGGTCGGCGGTGCCTCGCATTAGTGTTCGCGATTGAAAAATGCGGACACTATTTAGTCGGACGGGCGATTTATGTTATCTCTAATGTAAATGCGGTCAGAATATTTATATTGACCGGCCTCATGAGTTGGCGTTTGTAAATGGGCCTTGCTCTTGTCCCAATATGACTTGTATTTCAAACAACGAAGTCGGTCAAAGGGCAGCGATTTGCGATCTCTTGGTACGGACGACAGCGGATGCGGTTGAGCTATATGATGATCTTCGGATGAAGTCGAAGTCAACACTACGTCGCACCAACAAATATGGCGATTGTACTTTGGCCAGACTTCTCGGGCCACTGTGGCAAGTACCCCGGACTCTAAAATCTCGGCTGGAGTCGGAGTTGTCTTGATTTCCCGGGTCATGTCATGCCCGTGCTTATTCACTCACGAACCTGTTCCAATAGCGTAGCGAATACAACGCTACTTATCGGACTTAGCCAAGGAGAGTGAATATCTCGGCGTATGGTGATTCTGGCGATAATTAAGCGGTCGTGGTGACTACGAAGTTAGGAACCGATCAGTCCCCTATCATCGGTAGCCGGTGAAAAGCGGACTCATTGAAGAGTTTTCATCGAATATATCCCCTCCAAAGCGGCTTCAGCGGATGCGGCTGGCGGCATTAGGCGTGTCGTTAGCACAACCTTAGAGACCGAGCAACTAGTCGCGGTCGGGACTCACCGACTCTTCGTACCGATATATGATGGGGTACAAGAAGACAAAGGGGTAGTTACCAAAGAGGTACATGCAACCCAAAAAGTTGGAGCGAGATTGGCGCTTTCCTATCATCGATTCGTCTTACGGTATTACTGGGAAGGCGTGAAGAAAGAGAATCAATCCGGCGAAGAGCTCGATTCTTTTACGACACGAGAAACCGGATGCTATATCGTAGAGAATGCGATGGTCTTTTACTCCGATGCCTTTCAAACAAGAGGCGAAGAGGTCCCGAGGGCTTACCGCGAGGGTGAATGTGGTGCCCACCAGCACGGTCCCAAACTCTCGATCGAATCGAGGAGAATGGGCTACTTTTGGCCAACAATGGTTAATGGCCTTGGTCGATGCATTTCGGAAATGCCGCGCGTGTCAAATTCCAGCGAATTATATGCATCGGCCTCGAGCAAGCTGCATCCGGCCACATCACGGCCATTGAGACATGGGGAATGGACATTGTAGGTCCCATTTTCCTCCGTCGTCAAAGCGTCGGTTTATTCTAGCGATCACCGACTACTTCTCCAAGTGGGGAAGCAATCG
Organism: Asparagus setaceus; assembly: GCA_012295165.1. NCBI lineage: Eukaryota > Viridiplantae > Streptophyta > Magnoliopsida > Asparagales > Asparagaceae > Asparagus > Asparagus setaceus. The sequence continues at coordinate 83,259,961 of CM022704.1, read as the reverse complement.
CTAAAAGAAGTAAAAGCGTACCGTCATCAAGTTTATCAAACACCATGTCATCTCGACATGGTGTCCCAAACGGTCGTGCATGACAGCGGTCCCAGTTCATCGGCAATTCCTTCGGGTTTTGCGAGAAATTCAAGATACAAGGCGTCTGCGGCGACCTATAATCGGTACCAAATGGATTAGCGAGGCATTCAACAAGGCGATTATCAAAATTACTGTCAAAGCTTGTGAAAAGTAGCGAGGCTGGGATGATAAACTTCGGAGCACTCGCTTCTTGATACGCCATACCGAAAGGACCCGGTACTCACGGTCTGGTGTGGCAGTTCTCCCATTGAAATTCGAGATCCGTCACCCGCCGCCCTTTCAGCGAGAGATGGCGACCGAAGAACAACATCAACGTCTCCGAAGAGATGTTAGATGAGCGGAGGCTCAACAATGCATTGAGTTCTACAAGCTAGGATGTCGAAGGCTTTCAACAAGAAAGTTCGACGAGAACCTTTAGAAGGAGATTTGGTCCTCGGCTTTCGGCGGCCGATAATCCTCACTTCAAGAAGAAAAATTGAACCTAAATGGGAGGGTCCGTTTATAGCGGTTTACTCAATGGTGCATATCGCCTCATTACCCAAAATGGCGGCCAAAAATTAATCTTGATAAATGGGAAGTTCACGAAGAAATACTACCCATAGTATCTTGGGATAACCCGTTCGGAGGGAAGTTCCTCGTGGGATGTTTCACCCACTTTTGCGATAACCTTAGATTTATCCTCCATCACAATTTCCCCACCGATCAAATTCCTTGGCGGTGGGTCACCTAAACCTACGGTACATTACCAAAATCCCCTCTTGATTCCTCTATGAGCAGGAGGCCCAATCAAAATCCCTTTTCTGTGGGAGATAGAATATAAAATTCTTCCTCTCAGTAAAGATCCTTTCGTGATAAGCGGAAGGGTTCCTTCCATCTTTCATCTCGGTAGCGCCGGTGAAGGTATCTTGTAGGGATTTTCGGACGGGTTGTCCGTGAAGGTGCTGAGTCTTCGGTTCTCGGTGGAGATCCCACTCTTAGTTCCATCTTCATCTTAGGTAGCGCCCGAAGGTATCTTGTGGGATTTTCGAACCGGGTTGTCCGGTGAAGGTCTTCGAGTCTTTCGGTTCTGGTGGAGATCCCACTCTTAGTTCCATCTTCATCTTAGGTAGCGCCGGTGAAGGTATCTTGTGGGATTTTCGGACAGGTTGTCCGTGAAGGTCACTGAGTCTTTCGGTTCTCGGTGGAGATCCCACTCTTAGTTCCATCTTCATCTTAGGTAGCGTGAAGGTATCTTGTGGGATTTTCGAGACGGGTTGTCCGTGAAGGTCACTGAGTCTCTTCGGTTCGGTGGAGATCCCTCTTAGTTCCCCTCTTATCTTAGGTAGCGCCCATGAAGGTATCTTGTGAGATTTTTCAGTCGGGTGAGTCCGGTGAAGGTCACTGAGTCTTTTCGATTCCTCTGACAGGAATCTGGCATTGCCCTCATTAGGAAATAGAACAAATTCTTCCTTTCCCACCTCAATCAATCTTCTCGGTTGATCATTCTCGGTCAAAGACACCAAGATTCATCTTGGGGCATTTTATCGAAGCCTAAGAAGGGATAAAGCCAGCATATCGCGTTGCGGTTTAGTCTTTCTCAGATTGAAGACACGAGTTAAGGGCATTTTATCCGAAGCCTAAGAAGGGATAAAGCCAGCCTATCTTAGCGTTGCGGTTTGAGTCTTTCTCCAGATTGAAGACACCGAGTTGATTACAGGGCATTTTATCCGAAGCCTAAGAAGGGATAGCCAGCGCCCACGCAGCGTTGCGGTTTAGTCTTTCTCCGATTGAAGAAGACACGAGTTGATTCGGGGCATTTTATCCGAAGCCTAAGAATGGATAAAGCCAGCGCTACCGCGCTTGGGGTAGTCAATCCGTGACAAAACGAAAACTACGTATTCAACATCGTAGCATTAAGTCTAAGAGAGTTTCATTCTTTTAGCACAGCGTTGTGTGTAGAGCGGATTTAGACAATCTACATGCTAGCCAACTCAAGCGGTAGTTGGTAAAGGCTCATCAAACCCGTTGAAGGGGTTGGATAACCCAAAAGTCAGCGCTCACGCGGCGTTCTTGGTTTAGTCTTTCTCCGATTGAAGAAGACACGAGTTGGGTCACGGGGTATTTTATCCGCCTAGAAGGGATAAAACCAGCGCCCTCCTGCGTTCTTGGTTTAGTCTTTCTCCGATTGAAGAAGACACGAGTTGATTCAGGGTATTTTATCCGAAGCCTAGAAGGGATAAAGCCAGCGCCTCTGCAGCGTTGCGGTTTAGTCTTTTAGATTGAAGAAGACACGAGTTCGATTAAGGGTATTTAGTCCAGCCCCTAGGAGGGGCAGTCGTACAACACGCAGCGTTGGGTGGTCTCTTGCGGTAAAAGTCTGAAGCCTATGTATTCAATATCATAGCAACAAGTCTAGAAGAGTTTCATTCTTTTAGCACAACGTCCGCGTCTTGAGCGGATCACGATAATCCGCCGCTAGCCCAACTCAAGCGGTGGTTGGTAAAGGCTAATCAAACCCGTTGATGGTGAGGGTTTGCCAAAAATCCTATAAGTATTATGGTTAATTATTTGGGGACGAAGTAAAAGAATCATAATAAATAGTGAAAGGATGGATCTTATTCATTTGAAGCAAATATAGAAGGAGCTACAATTATCGAGACAAGCCGATTCAAGCAAAGTTATGATAATACATCTAAATAAAAATAAATAGCGACACGAACAAAGAAAACGAAAAGTCTGTGACACATCGAGACTTCATTGGCGCAATCGGTAATGTGAAGGAAGCAAGGTCAGCCTTGGCGTGACTAATTTTCCTCTGGATCGCTCGAACCCGAGCCTTGGCTTCCTTCTCAGTTCCTCCGAATTAGCGGCAATAGCGGCCGCATGTTCCCGCGCCGCCTCGAGGACTTGCTTCTCCGCGTTGATGACATCACGGACTAAGGTACTCGCGTGAAATCCTTCAGCGTCTTCTCCTTGAGCAGTCACGATTCACATGCGTTCGACATGGGTGTGGTACAAGTTTATCTTACTGGCATGGCGTGTCGCTCATATGAGTTCGAAAAGATGATCTCTTGCTCACGATATTTTCCTCTGCGGCGTTCACGAAGCCTTGATCCAGAGCCGTCGGCCATCACCTCATCGCATGATTCAAAAGGCTAAATCCTCCACACGGTGCGCAAGAGTTAGCCCGACTAGTGACTTACGCTCACATCGATTAACTAGGCGAGGGCCACCAACATATTGAATTTCCTCCAAGATACTCAATATGAATGGGCGAAGACCATAGGGTAGCCCATCTAACCTCGATAATAGAGATGCTGTTTCAAACTATTCTCCAACGGTGAAGGAGACCCATCCACGAGGCTGGAGTGAGAGCGGTGATTTTTGGCGGGGCAATCTCGGCAATAGGTTGAATCCGTGGAAGTGGTCCGTCAAGATTAACACAGGGCTTCCACCGCCCATACTCGAAGGATCGGAAATCTGGTTTTGGCCAAAGCGTAAAAGGGCGGTGGAAGCGGATGATGGAAGCGATCCCTCAAACTTCGTCATCAAATTATGATAGTAGGCTCGAGGCTTGGCGGGTTTCTTCATCGAGTGTTAAGCCTCAGCTGCGGTTCGCTTCCTCGGTGGAAAAAGGCCTTCTCGGATGACCTTGAGAATCGAGACTTGACATTGGGAGCCGAAGTAGGCGAATAATCATCGAGCATCCCTACCACAAGAGAACAAAGGGTCAACAGATCATTTAGGAGGAATATCTTGAAAAAAGGATAAAGGCGTAGAACTCTTCTCGAAACCCATGAGATCAGTCGACCTTATAGCGATGCAACGATTTCCGTATTAAATACGGGAGAGCGATAAATATAGTCGTGTAACAAGCGAATATATATTCCGTTCGAGTGAGAATACGGTGTGAAATCGCCTGATAAAACATCGAGGCGGGTGATCTTTGAAGCCTCAATCCTCACGAAGGAGAATCGGCTCTTCAATCGCCTCACAAAGGAGAGCGAAGCGGGGTCATAGCGAGCGTGCACAATTTGAAGCCTCAATCCTCACGAAGGAGAACTCGGCTCTTCCAATCGCCTCACAAGGAGAAGCGAAGCGGGGATACATATATGTGCGAGAATATGATGGCGTACACCGAAGAAAGGCGTGCATTCACAGCCCGTCGCAGTTGATCGACTCCTCGAAGCAGCGTGATCTCCCCGACGACATCGGAAGCTGCAACAATACAATAAAAGTCAGATACATGGCCAAAAATCGAGCAAATAAAGCGTCAAAAGATACAATCAGGTCCGAGCAGAAGCCAGGGAGTGCCCTAGCTCAATCAAGACCGACCGAGCACCAGCATCAGCGCCCGAAGCCGCAGTCGCGAGGCACCCGCAGGCCAATGAAGCCTTGGTATTGGCATACCAGCCGTATATGGTATGACTATTGCTTAGGCAACGCCAGTAGAACGCGGCCAGCCGGTAGTGCCCGACCAACCGACCATGGCGGCCGGTACGCCGCTGCGCCCGCTGCGGATCATGCGCCGTCCGGTGATCGTACCCTGGTTACGGTCAGCGTCACTGCACAAAAAGAAAGAAAATTAACAAAATCCTCATCGCATTACCTCGTTGATCGGAGGAGGCGGTATAAAGGCAAAAGGCAACCTGATTGATAGGCCTAGGTCAAGGGAAAAGAGGAGGATTTATGGGTATTTATAAACCCCATATGGACCAAATCCTCTTTGAACAAGGACTCTTATTTGGCAAAATAGGAATTCTAATTGGGGTCCAAATCAATTCCAATTAGGACTCTAATCAGCCCCTAATTAGGAGTCCTAATTAGAACCTAATTGGATGCCAAAATAATGCCAAATCAGTCCGTTGATTGACCCCTACTCCCTCCGCTATATTTGGAAAATTTGAAGATTTATTGAGGATAACACCCGCGAGATTGCATCGGCCGATCAGCGTCGCCCAATCCTACTCAACTAGGATTACAGTATAAGCTGTTTCCTAATTTATCGAGAAGTTCAGGAAGAATATTTTCACAAAAATATTCTTAGGGATAACTTCGATCGTCGCGGATGCATCGGCGATCAGCGTCGCTAATCCTACTCCAACTAGGATTACGGTATAAAGCTGTTTCCTAATTTATCGAAGTTCGGAAGAATATTTTCACAAAAATATTCTTAGGGATAACTTCGATCGTCGCGGATTGCATCGGCCGATCAGCGTCGCCATCCTACTCCAACTAGGATTACGGTATAAAGCTGTTTCCTAATTTATCGAGAAGTTCGGGAAGAATATTTTCACAAAAATATTCTTAGGGATAACTTCGATCGTCGGGATTGCATCGGCGCCGATCAGCGTCGCCAATCCTACTCAACTAGGATTACAGTATAAACTGTTTCCTAATTTATCGAGAGTTCAGGAAGAATATTTTCACAAAAATATTCTTAGGGATAACTTCGATCGTGGATGCATCGGCCTTAGATCAGCGCGTCGCCCAATCCTACTCAACTAGGATTACGGTATAAAGCTGTTTCCTAATTTATCAGAAGTTCGGGAAGAATATTTTCACAAAAATATTCTTAGGGATAACTTCGATCGTCGCGGATGCATCGGCGCCGATCAGCGTCGCCAATCCTACTCAACTAGGATTACGGTATAAGCTGTTTCCTAATTTATCGAAGTTCGGGAAGAATATTTTCACAAAAATATTCTTAGGGATAACTTCGATCGTGCGGATTGCATCGGCCGATCAGCGTCGCCAATCCTACTCCAACTAGGATTACAGTATAAAGCGTTTCCTAATTTATCGAAGTTCCGGAAGAATATTTTCACAAAAATATTCTTAGGGATAACTTCGATCGTGCGGATTGCATCGGCCGATCAGCGTCGTAATCCTACTCAACTAGGATTACAGTATAAGCTGTTTCCTAATTTATCGAGAAGTTCAGGAAGAATATTTTCACAAAAATATTCTTAGGGATAACTTCGATCGTCGCGGATGCATCGGCGCCGATCAGCGCGTCGCCCAATCCTACTCCAACTAGGATTACAGTATAAGCTGTTTCCTAATTTATCGAGAAGTTCGGAAGAATATTTTCACAAAAATATTCTTAGGGATAACTTCGATCGATGCGGATGCATCGGCGCCGATCAGCGTGTAATCCTACTCAACTAGGATTACGGTATAAAGCGTTTCCTAATTTATCGAGTTCGGAAGAATATTTTCACAAAAATATTCTTAGGGATAACTTCGATCGTCGCGGATACATCGGCCCGATCAGCGGCGTCGCCTAATCCTACTCAACTAGGATTACGGTATAAGCTGTTTCCTAATTTATCGAGAAGTTCGGAAGAATATTTTCACAAAAATATTCTTAGGGATAACTTCGATCGTCGCGGATTGCATCGGCGCCGATCAACGCGTCGCTAATCCTACTCAACTAGGATTACGGTATAAGCTGTTTCCCAATTTATCGAGAAGTTCGGAAGAATATTTTCACAAAAATATTCTTAGGGATAACTTCGATCGTCTTGATTGCATCGGCGCCGATCAGCGTCGCCCAATCCTACTCAACTAGGATTACGGTATAAACTATTTCCAAAATTTCAGCGAGGAGTTCTGGAGAATAAATCCATATTCTTAAGGATAACTTCGGTAGCCCTTAATTTCCTCCACCATAATCTCCAAGAAGGATAATCGATGAGGAGTGAAAGTCATGTTGACATCGGATAATCATATCCTCATTGTAGTTAAACCAACGACTGCGTCATGATGGAGGAATTAGCCGAGTGATGGTTATGAAATTCCATGTATTACGACCACGACCAGCGTTGCCAACAAGGAGTTCGCCGACATACGGAGAAGTCAAAAATCGATGGTTAGTCAAACAGCGACCAGCGACCACGAGTTACAAACAAAACTCACCCACCACCCGGCAGTCAAGATAACAAGCGGTCGGACAATAAATGCAGCACCGTGATCTTATCGAGAATCCTACAAAGAAGCTGGATGATCTGAAAGAATCGAAGATTTGAAGCTATCTTTTGGGACCCTCGGCCGGTGAAGGCGGGAACCATCATGTCAAAGCATCGGACTCATTAAGAATCGAGGCCGAGGCGCTTTGGAGGGTATCTGTAGGCGTTGAAAAATGCTTACAAAGGTCCCGAAACCAACTTCGTGGCGAGTCGGCGAATGGCGACCCATCGAATCTGGACATCAAGCGGTTGAGGCGAACCGGCGGCAAACTATAAAGCGTCACAAAGCGACAAGCGGTTCGAGCGGATGATCGGATTCGGGACCGTTGAACGGAGCGAACCAGGATGGTTCAGAATCAAATACAGACGAACGAGCACGAAACAGAGGAAAGCGGCCAGGCAGCTTGGTGGAAGAATCGGCGGCGACACCTCGGCCAAGTGGCCAGGTGGCTCGACGCTTTGGTAGAACCACACCATTAGCAAGTCCCTAAATGGTAGGAGGCTCGACGACTTGGTAGAGGTGCCTCGACAGTGGTAGGAGGCTAACCACGGCGGAGCCACCTCACCTAACGGCCGAGTACCTCGACAGTGGTAGGGTGAAGCGACGGCGAAAGGCCTCCCGGCATTTTGTATAAATGGGGGAGGGTCTTCTTCGAGGAGGTGGGACTTGATTGGGAGATCTGGGATTTGGGGGGATTTCAAGGCTTAGGAGGCTTGGATTTTTGGTGATTTGGAAGAGCTGGGACTGAAGAATTCGCGAGATCTCAGAATGGTACGCCTGATTCGAGAACACTTGCAGCTCAAGTCGATCGGCGTCGGATCTATAAGCAAAGGTAACCGAATTGGTCGAACTCTGAGATACCCTCTAGATTAAGCTTAGTCTTAATCTCGGGATAGCTTATGTGATTTCTCCTAGTAGATCTCACCTTTCGAGGCGATCCTCTCCTTCGTGAGTGTGATCCCCTCGGTAACCGTTTCCTTCGTGAAACAAGCCCCTTCACATCTGTAGTTCGAACCGGGTCTCTACGGATCGAATTGGCGGTGGTCCACGGACACAAAAGTCCGGCACGGGCAAAGAACCCATAGCGAGGACCTCGACATAACGAGAGATCCTCGTGTTTGTTTAGGAAGAAGTCGCAATCTTTTTGATTTTCATTTATGCGCCTTAAAATAAAAGGCAATTTCTTTTTGAATTTTGTTGTAGGCAAAAGAAGCTGTAAACAAATTCAAATCAATGACAATCATCCGAGTTTTACTGAAATCTATCTGCTTGATTATAGTGGTTAGATTAATCGCGAATATTTGATCGTGAAATGGTCGTTTAAGTAACCATGCTGACAGCAGTTTATATAACTAAGTGGAAGAAAAGTTTCCTATCTATGTCCATGTATTTGTTGTGTGCTATCGAGATGAAAATACCTCTGCTAGAATATTAGTAATTTAACAATATGGCCCTTAATAAAAGGTGGATGGAAGAAACATTCTTGCAGTAGGCCATTGTTGTGTTGTTAAATTTTGTTTTAAATTTCTCACATTATTGTGGCGTTGAAAAATGCTTACAAAGGTCCCGAAACCAACTTCGTGGCGAGTCGTGAATGGCGACCCATCGAATGATCACTGGACATCAAGCGGTTGAGGCGAACTAGCGGCAAACTTCAAAGCGTCACAAAGCGCGACTTAAGCCGGACTTCGAGCGGATGATCGGTTCGGGACCGTTGAGCGGAGCGAACCAAGGATTAGTTCGAATCAAATGAGCCGGAGCAGAGCACGGCCCGGAAAAGCGTGGGAAAACGGCGAACAGACAGCGGAAGAGGTAGGCGACACCTGACCAAGTGGCCAAGGTGGCTCGGCCACTGGTAGAGCCACCTCGACCTTTGGTACGCAGAGGTCCGGCAAATGGCGAGGCTCCGACCACTTGGTAGAGTGCCTCGACCAAGTGGTAGAGGCTTCGGCCACTTTGGTAGAGCCACCTCGGCCAACAGCGGTACCTCGACCCAAAGTGGCGAGTGGCTCGACCAGATGGTAGGAACCACTCTTTCGGCATTTTGTATAAATGGGGGAGGGTCTTCTTCGAGGTGGGACTTGATTGGGAGATGCGGGATTTGGGGATTTCAAGGCTTAGGAGGCTTGGATTTTTGGTGATTTGGAAGAGCTCCGGACTTGAAGAATTCTTGAGATCTACAGTAATCGGTATACGGTTAGAGCACCGTGACTCAAGTCGATCGACGTCGGATCTATAAGCAAAGGTATTGGAATTGAACTTCTGAGATACCCTCTAGATTAAGCTTCGTCTTAATCTAGGGGATAAGTGTGATTTCTCTAGTAGATCTCACCGGCTCGGTGATCCTCTCCTTAGTGAGTGTGATCCCTCGGTAACCGTTTCCTTGTGAAACAAGCCCCTTCACATCTGTAGTTCGAGGCCGGTCTCTACGGATCGGAATTGGCGGTGGTCCACCGGACACAAAAGTCCGACCGGGCAAAGAACCCATGGCGAGACCTCGACATATGAGATCCCGTGTTTGTTTAGGAAGAAGTAATCTTTTTTGATTTTCATTATGCGCCTTAAAATAAAAGGCAATTTCTTTTTGAATTTTGTTGTAGGCAAAGAAACTGTAAACAAATTCAAATCAATGACAATCATCCAGGCTTTTACCTTGAACAAAGCTGGCGACCACGATGAAACCCATAGGCCTGGATCAGTCGAGGAGGTCGTCGTCTGCATAACAGCGGATCCTATCGGTGGAAGAGAGGTCGAGTTCGAGTTCGACCGGGGAGGAGTTCGAGTACTGTCCTCACCCTCCTCGAATCCAGTTCCCCGCCCGCTCCAAGAAGGTCTCCGCTGCAAGGAGAACCCGATGGGCCTCCGATGTAGAGCCCGGGCGGCGAGAGTCAACCCATTGCGAGCATGAAAATCCCCGGCTGAAGTCGGATGGTGCGAGATGAGCATCGGCGATGCGCTTGGCTCTCAGCGAGCTTCGCCAAAGCGGCGACAAGCATGGCGGCGCAAGCTTGCCAGGCCATGCAATCCGTAGATGGGGTCGCTTCTGGCGGATCTAAGATCTAGGCTTACTGAGAGGCTGACCTCAAGTGATCGACGGTCCATCAAGCGTCAACCAGCGAGTGGATCCGTGTCAAGCGGAACGCTCCACCGAGGGCGCATCCGGAGGCGCCGCACTCGCTAGCGCGACGCGAGCCCGGCGAGGCTCGTGCGTTGAAGAAGGAGGTGGTAAAGAAGCCGCTGCGTCGCCGGTTTGGAGGCCCAAGTCTAATGGTGCCCCAACCTCGGTTGTCCACACTCTGTCTCGGCACCTAAGCCCGAAGGATCTGCGTTGCGGCTCCAGCGCCAAGGCCCAATGAGCGGCCTCAAAGTCAAAGGCGTGCATGCGAATCGATGGTGGAGCCAACTCGTCACCACTACCAAACCGACTATCAAGGATCGTCTTGGTCCTCGAGAGAATCGCGGGTCCTCCTCATGCGGTCGCGCACGTTCCAACAAGGACAAGAAGATTCCTCTGACCTCCCCATCGGTTGAAAATCGAAGTCAGAAGTCTGCAGAACCGCTCACATCGGCGAAAGTCTGGCGAGTCACTTCGGAAGTTCGATGGGTTGATCCGTCCTCGGAAGAGCGTTTTCATCGATGATGAGGATGTTATGCAGAGATCAAAGACATCGGCGGTCGCTCGGTACACCGCAGATGGTACAGTACTACTGTGCAAAGTGCGAAAATCTCGAAGGAATTCCCCAAATTACGCGGTCATGCTTGTGCTCCAAGCTCATTAAGGCGATGCTCGAAATGCAATTACCATCAAGAAGCTCGGAAAGGTGTGATCTTCGAGAGACTCACAGCGGAGATCTTAGAGACCTAGGTCAAGGCGATTCCGTAAAGGATGACCAGAGGATGAGTTGCCAGAGGTCACTAATAATATGACCAGCAAAGAATCATCGTCACGGGCTATTCCCAGCGCATCGCAACGGCTAACTCGTTTGCGGTCCGGGACTATCCGACGGTCCAGATACGATAAGCTTCTGAAGGGGTTACCCGCGGAGGATGATGCGTCAGATATTGGCTCCGCAATCGCATCTGATCATACTGTATCTAGCGAAGGGAGCCCCCAAGAAACGCTTATGATCAGTACAGATCAAGTGGCCAAAATGCTAGACGAAGCGTTGAATAAACAACGGGAAAACTTCAAATTAGAGATGGAGTTGGCCATGCAGACGATGAGAGAAATGCACGACCAACAGATCCAAGCCCTGACAAAACATCAAGGTGAATCGAGTCAGCGCGTCAACGTCGATGAAGATGATAGCGATTCGGATCAGGAGGAAGCACCAGAAGATGATAACCCCCCTGAACCACGCGACGCTGCTGTTGCTCAGGAGAGCGAGAAGATCAAAGACTTGGAGAGCAAAATCAACTCATTGATTTCCGCTCAAGAAGTGAACGGTATTCCTTGCCCATACAGAGGTGGGAATCGATCCGTACCGTCAAAGTTTAACTTAATAAACTTCACACCATTTGTGGGAAGGGTTCCCGACGCAGCACTTGATTTATTTCAAGTCACACCTCGGAGTTATTTCTGGCAACGAACCCTTGATGGTTCGGTCATTCGTTAGCACCGTAGGGCTGCCTTCGAATGGTACCGCCGTCTCAAGCCAGGGAGCATTCACAGCTGGGACGACATGGAGTCTAGCTTCCTTACCAATTTCTTTGATGACGATACCGAGGTATCGATCGGGACGTTGCTCGACGAGAAGCAGAAAGACGGAGAAACCGTGGACATCTTTGTTAAACGATTCCGGAACAAGGCAATGAACTGCCGGGATCCAATAACAGAGGAGTTCATCCTCCAAACCTGCCACAGCAACTTATCAATAGATGTGCTTGAAGCAATGGGTACAGCACCATCGATAGCGATGGAAGGACTTGAAGGTTCGTGGAAACAAGCCGAGATTCCTCAAAAGGAAAAAGCGAGAGGGTCGGCCGACAGCGGAAGCTCCGAAGCGTAACTTTGTCCCGTGGCAAAGGGAAAAGCAAACCAAAGCGGCGGTTCGCGAACAAACGTTCAACTCAACCCCAGCGGCAGCAGCGGCAACAGCAACAGCGGCCGCAGACAGCGATCGCGTGGCAGCACTGGGCCACAAAAGCGAAGGTCTTAAGAGATTCCGAAGTCCTATTCCTTTAGGGACGGCGAGATTCCGGTCTCTTCAAATATCTTGTGGAAAATAACAAGATCAAGCTCCCTCCGATTCGAGAATCAAGAGAAGTGATGAACCTGAATGACCCAAGATCGCATGCGTACCATAGGCGGTTCATCACCCGCTAAATCTTTTGACCTTAGGACAAAATCGGGCTTTAATTGATGTAGGGGTCATTACTATGAAAGATCAAAGAAAAGAAGGTCGGGCGAATGCGGTATCCATAAGTTTGGTCGGTGCGTTGACATGGTTTGAACTGAACCGGTGGTCAAAGTTGCGGTGAAGGCGGTGAATGGCGACCCGCAAACAGCGCCCGAAAAGGACTTGTATCATTATCTGACCCGAATGGAAGTCTTGTGGGTCCACCGAACTTCTTGGAAGGCGAGCAATGGGTAGCCTCTTCTTGAAGAAAAGCGAGCGAAGGAAAGGCATGTCATGCTACTTCCGCAATTCGGAGGAGGCGATGAGCAGTGGTAACATTCCGTTTGTCCAGAAGAACAAAGCCAGCGCCAGAAGTGGACCGCGGTACAAATACAAGTATCAGGGAGTCCCGACCCTAATGCCAAGGCGGCTCAAGCTGGGGGTACCAACAAATCCCTCACTTTCGCCTGAGAGAAAGCGCCAGGCCAGTGGGCGCCAAAGCTCTGACAAAGCGGCAGCGCGAGTTCAACCGGCGATCTCGATTGATCGCTTGGGTGGAAGAGATGCAGGGAACCGAACTCTCCATACCGCCGATGTAATGGCCCAATTGCCAATATCCCGCAAGGATCACTCTCTATGAGTTCTGCGCGCTTATCAAAGAGGCGAGAAAGCTCTTCAAGAAGCCCTCGCCGATTCGAAGTCTTCCTCACCCGATTAGGTAGAGTCGGAGAATTCGGCCCGACATCTAACCTTGACTAAGCACTTCCCACCATCACTTTACAAAGGAGGATATGCGGGGCGAATTCAAACGCGATAGGCATATACTTCACAGGGTATATTGGCTCTAGTGAAGTTAAGGATCCAAGTCGATCAGGGTTCATGTAGCATCATGCCCTGCGCCTCATGTATCACCTTGGTCACGTTGGCGTCAACGGCACATAATCTACGGGTTTAACACCAGCGGTCTGGCCACTTGGTAAAATCCGGATAAAGTGCCAAATGGGAACTTAAAGTCGAAGTCACGCTATGTGATTGATCGCGAGACTTCCTATAACTTCTTGTTGGAGTGGACCTTGGATCCCACGGTAATGTTATAGTCCATCTACTCTTCATCGGTGTCTCAAATATGTGAACCACGAATAATGAGTCAAGGCGGTGGTCGCGGACAAACAACGTTTAAGGGGATGGAGAATTATTTCAGCGATTCTCTCCTCTCGGTAATGAGTCGGCGAATCATCGGAATGCGGACGGTGAAGAAGGCACGAAACGGGCTTGGTTATAGTGGAGGTTTTGTTTTAAATGACATTGTACCTTGTAATCAATCTTGGCGATGAAGAATGCGTCGGATGAACATGTAATTGGCAAATTGCCGATGAATCAATAAATGGCGATTTAGAGTATCCTTTATCTTTGAATGATGTGATAGCGAGGATTATACAATGATCGAGTTGCACGCCTTTCGATCATCTTACTTCACAAAAGCGATTCAGGGATTCCTTTGGGACAACACTTGTCATCCGCGAAGATCAAGTAGTGAAAAAGACTTGGTTTCTGGAAAAGGAGATCACGGTTCCAGCGAATCGTTTCTTTGAAGAAGGTGAAGATGACAATGGGCCTATCCTCCACACATTCAGATATAGTCCAGAAACACTGGATATCATGAAAAGATGGGGGTATGACTTGACACGAGGGGAAGGTCTATGTTTCGGACGAGGCCCTCGAACCCCTCCTAAAGCGGCATATGTCCCAAGAGGAAAGGGATAATTACTATGCATTTAGGGGATTGGGATCTGAATCCTCCTCAGAAGATGAATGCTCGTGGCTGATTGATAATAATCCACCCGGTGAGGGAGACGGACATTCGTCTGACTCTTCAGCTTGGGATTCTGACACCAGCCTCGGAGAAGCTTTCAAGGCTCTGATGTCGAATATGGCCACGATCGATCCTGCTACTATTGAGGGTGATGAAGATATGCCAACATGGGAAGACCCATGGATCCATCAACTCGAGCGGTTTAGGGATAGGTTGAACAAAGAACCCCCACTAAGGATGAGTAGTCGAGGTTAATATGGGTGATGAAGAGCATCCTAAACTCATAAACATCAGCAATACTCTCCTTGGAAGAAAGGAAGAGTTGATTACCCTAATCGGGGAGTATCGATGTATTAACGGAGTTACGAGGACATGCGGGACTTCGACCTAATGTGGCAACACATCGCCTCAACATCAAGGCGGATGTCAAACTGTCAAGCAACGGCAAAGGCGGTTTAGATCCACAAATATTGGAGGCAATTGTTGGAAGTGAAGAAACTCATAGAATCGGGATTAGTCGAGGAAATTCAACATCCGGATTGGGTGGCGAATATAGTCCGGTCATGAAGAAGAATGGTTGATTAGGATGCAGTATCGACTCTGAGACCTAAGCGCTGCTTGAGGATGATTTCCTCTGCCAATCACCGGCGTCATAGTTGACAATACATGTGGATTGAGGATGTCCTTTATGGATGGCTTTTGGGGTATAATCAGATCAAGATGTACCCGATGGCGTAAACACAGCGTTCAGAACGCCCATCGGCATATATTGCTACGGTCATGCCGTTCGGCAAAAATGCGGCGCAACATACCGAGATGCAACGGAAATTTTCGGGACCATCTCCGGAAAAGCGGTCGAATGCGTCGGCGACTTGGTCGTGAAAAGCCGTGACAAAGGAGATCACATCAAAGATCTTAGAACGGTATTGAACTCATGCGAACTCATCAGCTAAAGATGAATCCTGCCAAGTCCTTCCTTGGGATGTCCAGTGGCAAGTTCCTTGGCTTCGTCGTCACCAACAAAGGAATCCACGTCGATCCTGACAAAGTGAAGGCGATTCAAGAGTTGCAACCTCAGAAATCTGAGAGAACTCAGGGGGTTACAAGGGCGATTGGCGTACATCCGACGGTTCATATCGAACCTATCCGGGAAGTGCCAACCGTTCTCTAAGTTGAACAAGAAGGGCGTGTCATATATTTGGGACGACGCCTGCCAGAAGGCATTCGAAGAGATCAAGTCGTATCTCGCTAAACCTCCTGTTCTTGTTGCAGCGATGGGAAAACCATTTTGATCGTCAAAGCAGCGGATCATTCGTTAAGCGCTTTACGCGCCAAGGCGGCGGCAGCGGTCCGCGAGCGGTGATGTATTACTGCCGAACATTAGTGGTCTTGAGTCGATATCAATGGTGAAGCGGTGCCTTGCATTAGTGTTAGCGATTCGCGGCACTATTTAGTCGGACAGACGATTTATGTTATCTCTAATGTAAATCCGGTCCGAATATTTATGACCCAGCCGGCCTCGATGAGTTGGCGTTTGGCGAAATGGGCCTTGCTCTTGTCCCAATATGACTTGTATTTCAAACAACAGAAGTCAGTCAAAGGGCAAGCGATTTGCGATCTCTTGGCTTGACGGAAAGCGGATGCGGTTGAGCTATATGATGATCTTCGGATGAAGTCAGAAGTCAACACTACGTCGCACCAACAAATATGGCGATGTATTTTGATGGAGCTTCTCGGGCCACTAATGTAGCAGTACCCGGATGTTCTAAAATCTCGGCTGAGTCGGAGTTGTCTTGATTTCCCAGGGAATCATGTCATGCCCGTGCTTATTCACTCACCGAACCTGTTCCAATAGCGTAGCGAATACAACGCTACTTATCGGACAACTTGAGGCTGGAAGTCGAATATCTCGGCGTATGGTGATTCACAATTGATAGTTAAGCGGTCGTGGTGACTACAAGTTAGGAACCGGATCTAATCCCCTATCATCGGGTAGCCGTTGGAAATGGCGGACTCATTGAAGAGTTTTCATCGAATATATCCAGCGCCTCCAAAGCGGATGCGGCTGGCGGCATGCGTGTCGTTAGCACAACCTTACGAGAGACCGAGCAACTAGTCACGGTCGGGACTCACCGACTCTTCGTACCATATATGATGAGGCACAAGAAGATAAAGGGTAGTTACCAAAGAGACATGCAACCCAAACCAAGTTGGAGCCGAGATTGGCTTTCCTATCATCGATTCGTCTTACATGGTATTCAGGCGTGAGAGAAAGAATCAATCCGAAGAGCTCCAATTCTTTACGACCACGAAACCGGATGCTATATGTAGAAGTGCGATGGTCTTTTACTCCGATGCCTTTCAAACAAGGAGGCGAGAGGTCCTTGGGAAGCACCGGTGAATGTGGTGCCCACCGGCTGGTCCCAAACTCTACGATCGAATCGGAGAATGGGCTACTTGGCCAACAATGGTTAATGGCCTTGATCGATGCATTCCGAAATGCCCGCGTGTCAAATTCCGCAATTATATGCATCGGCCGCTGAGCAGCGCATCCCGGCCACATCGGCCATTGAGACATGGGGAATGGACATTGTAGGTCCCATTTTCCTCCGTCATCAAAGCGTCGGTTTATTCTAGCGATCACCGACTACTTCTCCAAGTGGTAAAGCAATCGCTAAAAAAGCGATGCAGTCATCAAGTTTATCAAACACCATGTCATCTATCGACATGGTGTCCCAAACGGATCGTGCATGACAGCGGTCCCGATTCATCGGCAATTCCTTCATCGGGTTTTCGAGAAATTCAAGATACAAGGCGTCTGTCGGCTGACCTATAATCGGTACCAAATGGATTAGCGAGGCATTCAACAAGGCGATTATCAAAATTACGTCAAAGCTTGTGAAAAGTAACAAGCGGGCTGGATGATAAACTTCGGAGAAGCACTCTGGTATCGCTGCTTGATGCATACGCCAAGCTGAGGCGACCCGTACTCTGGTCTCGGGTGTGGCGGTTCTCCCATTGAAATTCAGATCCGTCGCCGCGCCGCCCTTTCAGCGAGATGGCGGCCGAAGAACAACATCAGCGTCTCGAAGAGCGAGATGTTAGATGAAAGCGCTGGAGGCTCAACAATGCATTGAGTTCTACCAAGCTAGGATGTCGAAGGCTTTCAACAAGAAAGTTGACGAGAGAACCTTTAGAAGGAGATTTGGTCCTCATTTGCGCGGCGTAGATAATCCTCACTTCCGAAAGGTAAATTGAACCTAAATGGGAGTCCGTTTGTAATAAAGCGGTTTACTCAATGGTGCATATCGCCTCATTACCCAAAATGGCGGCCAGGCAATTAATCTTGATAAATGGGAAGTTCTGAAGAAATACTACCCATAGTATCTTGGGGATAACCCGTTCGACGGGGAAGTTCCTCGTGGGATGTTTCACCCACTTTTGCGAGGATAACCTAGATTTATCCTCCATCACAATTTCCCCACCGATCAAATTCCTTGGCGGTGGGTCTACTAAACTACGGTACATTACCAAAATCCCTCTTGATTCCTTCTATGAACAGGAGGCCCAATCAAAATCCCTTTACTGTAGGAGATAGAATATAAAATTCTTCCTCTCCAAGCGTAAGATCCTTTCGTGATAAGCGGAAGGGTTCCTTCCATCTTTCATCTCGGTAGCCGATTGAAGGTATCTTGTAGGGATTTTCAGAACCGGGTTGTCCGTGAAGGTCCTGAGTCTTCGGTTCTCGGTGGAATCCCACTCTTAGTTCCATCTTCATCTTAGGTAGCCGTGAAGGTATCTTGTAGGGATTTTGAACCGGGTTGTCCGAAGGTCACGAGTCTTTAGGTTCTGGTGGAGATCCCACTCTTAGTTCCATCTTCATCTTAGGTGGCCCGGTGAAGGTATCTTGTAGGGATTTTCGACCAGGTTGTCCGGTGAAGGTCACGGAGTCTTTTAGGTTCTCGGTGGAGATCCCACTCTTAGTTCCATCTTCATCTTAGGTAGCGCCGTGAAGGTATCTTGGGATTTTCAGACCGGTTGTCCGTGAAGGTCACTGAGTCTCTTCGGTTCTCGGAGTGGAGATCCACTCTTAGTTCCCCTCTTATCTTAGGTAGCGCCGGTGAAGGTATCTTGTAGAGATTTTCGGTCGGGGTAGTCCGGTGAAGGTCACGAGTCTTTTGATTCTACGGCAAAGAATCTGTTCATTGCTTATCATTAGGAAATAGAACAAATTCTTCCTTTCCGCCTCAATCAATCTTCGGTTGATCATTCTCGGTCAAAGAAGACACCAAGATTCATCTTGGGGCATTTTATCGAGAAGCCTAAGAAGGGATAAAGCGGCATATACCTCTGGCGTTGCGGTTTAGTCTTTCTCCGATTGAAGACACGAGTTGATTACGGGGCATTTTATCCGAAGCCTAAGAAGGGATAAAGCCAGCGCCTATCTGGCGTTGCGGTTTAGTCTTTCTCCGATTGAAGAAGACACGAGTTGATTCAGGGGCATTTTATCCGAAGCCTAAGAAGGGATAAAAGCGCCTCACCGCAGCGTTGCGGTTTAATCTTTCTCCGATTGAAGAAGACCGAGTTGATTACAGGGCATTTTATCCGAAGCCTAAGAATGGATAAAGCCAGCGCCTACTGCAGCGTTGCGGGTAGTCAATTCGTGACAAAGACAAAGCCTACGTTATTCAACATCGTAGCATTAAGTCTAAGAGAGTTTCATTCTTTTAGCACAGCGTTGTGTGTAGAGCGGTTTAGACAATCTACATGCCCCAACTCAAGCGGTAGTTGGTAAAGGCTCATCAAACCCGTTGAAGAGGGGTTGGCCAATAACCTAAAGTCAGCCTCGCAGCGTTGCGGTTTAGTCTTTCTCCGATTGAAGACACGAGTTGATTAAGGGTATTTTATCCGGCTAAGAAGGGATAAAACCAGCGCCTCACCGCAGCGTTGCGGTTTAGTCTTTCTCGATTGAAGAGACACGAGTTCGATTACGGTATTTTATCCGAGAAGCCTAAGAAGGGATAAAGCCAGCGCCTCACCGCAGCGTTCGGTTTAGTCTTTCCGATTGAAGAAGACACGAGTTGATTAAGGGTATTTAGATCCGAAGCCTAAGAGGGGCGAGTCACGTCTGCTGCAGCGTTGTAGGGTGGTCTCTTGCGGTAAAAAGTGGCCTATGTATTCAATATCATAGCAACAAGTCTAGAAGAGTTTCATTCTTTTAGCACAGCGTCCGCGTCTTGGAGCGGATCACGATAATCCCGCGCTAGCCACTCAAGCGGTGGTTGGTAAAGGCTAATCAAACCCGTTGATGGTGAGGGTTTGCCAAAATCCTATAAGTATTATGGTTAATTATTTCGGACGAAGTAAAGAATCATAATAAATAGTGAAAGGATGGATCTTATTCATTTGAAGCAAATATAGAAGGAGCTACAATTATCGAGACAAGCGATTCAAGCAAAGTTATGATAATACATCTAAATAAAAATAAATAGCGACACTGGTGAACAAAGAAACGAAGAAAATCTCGCGGCACATGAGACTTCATTGGCGCAATCCGGTAATGTGAAGGAAGCAAGGTCGACCTTGGCGGCGGCTAATTTTCCTCTGGATCGCTTCGAACAGAGGCTTGGCCTTCTCAAGTTCCTCTTGAATTGGCGGCAATAGCGGCCGCATGTTCCCGGCGCATCGCCTCGAGGACTTGCTTCTCACGTTGATGACATCACGGACTCACGGTGCACTCCGCGTGAAATCCTTCGCGTCTTCTCCCTTGAGCAGTCACGATTCACGTGCGTCGACATGGGTGTGGTACAAGTTTATCTTCTGGCTGCAGCGTGGCCGCTCATATGAGTTCGAAAAGATGATCTCTTGCTCGATATTTTCCTCGCGAAAAGCAGCGTTCCGCGAAGCCTTGATCCGAGCCGTCGACGAAGTCGTATCACCTCATCGCATGATTCAAAAGGCTAAATCCTCCCACGGTGCAAAGAGTTAGCCCGCTAGTGAGCTACGCTCACATCGATTAACTAGGCGAGGGCCAACCGCAGTGAATTTCCTCCAAGATACTCAATATGAATGGGCGAAGACCATAGGAGTAGCCCATCTAACCTCGATAATAGAGATGCGCTGTTTCAAACTATTCTCCAACGGTGAAGGAGACCCATCCACAGGCGGAGTCGAGGAGCAGCGATTTTGGCGGGGCAATCTCGGCAATAGGTTGAATCCGTGGAAGTGGTCCGTCAAGATTAACACAGGGGCTTCCACCAGCGCCTATACTCGAAGGATCGGAAATCTGTTTTGGCCAAGGACGTAGGGAGGCGGATGATGGGAGGCGATCCCTCAAACTCGTCATCGAAATTATGATAGTAGGCTCGGGGCTTGCGGGTTTCTTCATGCGGGTGTTAGCCTGTTTGGTTAAGCCGGGTGGAAAAAGGCCTTCTGGGATGACCTTGAGAATCGAGACTTGACATTGGAGCCGAAGTAGGCGAATAATCATCGAGCATCCGCCTACCACAAGAGAACAAAGGGTCAACAGATCATTTAGGAGGAATATCTTGAAAAAGGAAGCGTATAAAGTAGAACTCTTCTCGAAACGAGATCGAGTCCGCGACCTGCGATGCAACGATTTCACGGTATTAAATACGGGAGAGCGATAAATATAGTCGTGTAAACAAGCGACAATATATTCCGTTCTGGGCAATGGGTATGAAATCGCTCCGTCAAAACTGTCGAGCGGGTGATCTTTGAAGCCTCAATCCTCACGAAGGAGAATCTCGGCTCTTCCGTCGCCTCACAAAGGAGAAACGAAGCGGGGTCATAGCGAGCGTGCACAATTTGAAGCCTCAATCCTCACGAAGGAGAACCTCGGCTCTTCAATCGCCTCACAAAGGAAAGCGGCGGGGATACCGCATATATATGAGAATATGATGATTTGGCGCCACCAGAAAGAAGGGCGTGCATTCCGCAGCCGTCGCGAGTTGATCGACTCCTCAGCAGCGTGATCTCCCGGCGACATCGGAACAACAATACAATAAAAGAAGTCGGATACATGGCCAAAAATCACAAATAAAGCGTCAAAAGATACCAATCCGTGCGAACGGCCAGGTGCCTAAGCTCAATCAAGACCGACCGAGCACCAACGCATCGGCCCGAGCCAGTCGCGGTGGCCTGACAGCGCCAGACCTTGGTAGCGCACCAACCCGGCGCCATGAGCGCGGTATTGCTTAGCAACGCCAGCCAGCCAGCAGCGGCTTGGCCCGAATGCCCGGCAAACCGACGCCATGGCCCTTCGAGAACGCCTTATATATACGGTCGCCCGCCGTCCGCTGATCGTACCCTCGGTTACGGTCAGCGTCACTGCCGCACAAAAGAAGAAAGAAAGAGAATTAACAAAATCCTCATGCGTTACCTGTTGATGGGAGGAGGCAGAGGCATAAAACAAAGCAACACGATAAGAGGCGGCCTAGGTCAAGGGAAGAGGAGGATTTATGGGTATTTATAACAACCCGTATGGACCAAATCCTCTTTGAACAAGGACTCTTATTTGGCAAGAAATAGGAATTCTAATGGGGTCCAAATCAATTCCAATTAGGACTCTAATCAGCCCTAATTAGGAGTCCTAATTAGAACCTAATTGGATGCCAAAATAATGCCAAATCAGTCCGTTGATTGACTACTCCCTCCGCTATATTTGGAAAAATTAGAAGATTTATTGGATAACACCGCATGGTTGCATCGGCCGATCAGCAGCGTCATGATCCTACTCCAACTAGGATTACGGTATACTGTTTCCTAATTTATCGAAGTTCGGAAGAATATTTTCACAAAAATATTCTTAGGGATAACTTCGATCGTCGCGGATGCATCGGCCCGATCAACGCGTCGCCTAATCCTACCCAACTAGGATTACGGTATAAAGCTGTTTCCTAATTTATCGAGTTCGGAAGAATATTTTCACAAAAATATTCTTAGGATAACTTCGATCGTCGCGGATGCATCGGCGCCGATCAGCGCGTCGTAATCCTACTCAACTAGGATTACGAGTATAAGCTGTCCTAATTTATCGAGTTCGGAAGAATATTTTCACAAAAATATTCTTAGGGATAACTTCGATCGTCGCGGTTGCATCGGCGCGATCAGCGTCGCAATCCTACTCCAACTAGGATTACAGTATAAAGCTGTTTCCTAATTTATCGAGAAGTTCGGGAAGAATATTTTCACAAAAATATTCTTAGGGAAACTTCGATCGTGCGGATGCATCGGCGCCGATCAGCAGCGTCGCCAATCCTACTCAACTAGGATTACAGTATAAGCTGTTTCCTAATTTATCGAAGTTCGGGAAGAATATTTTCACAAAAATATTCTTAGGGATAACTTCGATCGTCGGATACATCGGCGCCGATCAGCGTCGCCAATCCTACTCAACTAGGATTACGGTATAAAGCGTTTCCTAATTTATCGAGAAGTTCGGAAGAATATTTTCACAAAAATATTCTTAGGGATAACTTCGATCGATGCGGTTACATCGGCCCGACAGATGGCGTCGCCTAATCCTACTCAACTAGGATTACGGTATAAGCTGTTTCCTAATTTATCGAAGTTCGGGAAGAATATTTTCACAAAAATATTCTTAGGGATAACTTCGATCGTGCGGATGCATCGGCCGATCAGCAGCGTCGCTAATCCTACTCCAACTAGGATTACGGTATAAGCTGTTTCCCAATTTATCGAGTTCCGGAAGAATATTTTCAAAAAATATTCTTAGGGATAACTTCGATCGTCGCGGATTGCATCGGCGCGATCAACGCGTCATTAATCCTACTCGACTAGGATTACGGTATAAACTATTTCCAAAATTTCAGCGAGGGTTCTGGAGAATAAATCCATATTCTTAAGGATAACTTCGGTAGCCCTTAATTTCCTCCACCATAATCTCCAAGAGAAGGATAATCGATGAGGTGAAAGTCATGTTGACATCGGATAATCATATCCTCAGCGTAGTTAAACCGGCCTGCGTCATGATGGAGGAATTAGCCGGTGATGGTTATGAAATTCCATGTATTCGACCACGACCATAGCGTTGCCAACAAGGAGTTCGCCGACATGCGGAGAAGTCCAAAATCGATGGTTAGTCAAACAGCGACCAGCAGAGCAGGTTACAAACAAAACTCACCCACCGGCCGAGTCAAGATAACAAGCGGTCGGACAATAAATGCAGCACCGTGATCTTATCGGGAATCCTACAAAGAAGCTGGATGATCTGAAAGAATCGAAGATTTGAAGCTATCTTTTGGGACCCTCGGCCGATGAAGGCGGGAACCATCATGTCCAAAGCATCGGAACTCATTAAGAATCGAGGCGAGGCGCTTTGGAGGGAATATCTGAGCGTTGAAAAATGCTTACAAGGTCCCGAAACCAACTTCGTGGCGAGAGTCGGCGAATGACGACCCATCGAATATACGGACATCAAACGGTTGAGACGCAGACAACGGCAAACTCGCAAGCGTCACAAAGCACGACAACCGGACTCGAGCGGATGATCGGATTTCGGACCGTTGAACGGAGCGAACCAGGATTAGTTCGGAATCAAATCTGACGGAACCCGAGCCGAGAGACGAAACGCCGAGGAAAACGACGCGAGAACGACGAAGCGGCCGGAAGTCGAGGCGAGGCGACACCTCGGCCAAGTGGCCAAGGTGGCTCGGCCACTTTGGCCGAGCCACCTCGACCAACTGGCGGTGCCTCGGCAAATGGCCGAGGAGGCTCAGCAACTTGGCCGGGTGCCTCGGCAAGTGGCCGGAGGCTCAGCCAGGCCGAGCCACCTCGGGCTTGGCTGAGGTACCTCAGCAAAGTGGCCGGTGGCTCGACCAGTGGCCGAGCCACCCTCTTCCGCATTTTGTATAAATAGGGGAGGGGGGGTCTTCTTCGAGGAGGTCGGACTTCAGATTGGGAGATCTGGGATTTGGGGGGATTTCAAGGCTTCCGGAGGCTTGGATTTTTGGTGATTTGGAAGAGCTCGGACTTCTGAAGAATTCTTGCGAGATCTACGAGTAATCGGCGCACGGTTCCGAGCACCGGCGAGCTCAAGTCCAGTCGACGTCAGATCTATAAGCAAAGGTAACCGACATTGGTCGAACTCTGAGATACCCTCTAGATTAAGCTTAGTCTTAATCTCGGGGATCTTATGATTTCTCCTAGTAGATCTCACCCGCTCGAGGCGATCCTCTCCTTCGTGAGTGTGATCCCTCGGTAGCCGTTCCTTGCGTGAAACAAGCCCCTTCACATCTGTAGTTCGAACCAGGGTCTCTACGGATCGAATTGGCGGTGGTCCACGGACACAAAAGTCCGACAGACAAAGAACCCGCATAGCGGGACCTCGACATAACAGAGATCCTGTTTGTTTAGGAAAAGTCGCAATCTTTTTGATTTTCATTTATGCATGCAAAATAAAAGGCAATTTCTTTTGAATTTTGTTGTAGGCAAAAGAAATAAACAAATTCAAATCAATGACAATCATCCGACTTTTACGAACAATTATCTTTATGATATACGTCCATAGTTGCATAGGTACATGTCAATAGAAATAGAGTATAAGATGGGAAATAGTGTTTCTATTCTCGTAGATGTCTTCAGCTATGGAATATTAATGTTTATAGCAAAGAGACCTGGTGATATCTTTAAAAGTCTTAAGCCTTAAGACATTTGTAAATATCATTGAAGATATGAAAAGTCTTAAGCCTTAAGACATTTGTAAATATCATTGATTTCTTTTCAATTGTAGGCATTGAAAATTGCCTATAAGCCCGAACATGACTTCGTGATAATGAGTTGACAATGGCGAACCATCCAAACGGCAGTAATAACAAGTGATCGCGCAAATGCATGAAGCGAGTCGACGAAATGCATGAAGCGAGTCGGCGAGGCATTCAAGTCAGCGAAACAGAATCGCATGCTGGCGGGATAAACCAATTCTAAAGCTGGATCGGCAAATATCGATGGGATCAATCAAGTCGGATTGGATCTTGTTGAGATGCCTTGGTTCGTGAAGCTGAGGGTGCACTTTTAATCTAGTCGGGCTTCACGAGTATTGGGGTCTCGCTGCGGTCCGGCCAGCCGGCGAGTCGAGGGGCGGGCCCCAGCCAGAGTGGGCGACCCGTGAGGGGTTGGGGTGGCGCCCGGCTCCGGTATACATCGGGAGTTACGTATTGGGTTTCCTTGCTTGAGCCCAATACTACCGTTTAAGCTCATGTCGGTTGCTCACGAGAGTTGCGTTTTGTTTGAGAATGCCGAAAAGGACCGGAGAAAGCGATGAAATAAATGCCACAGGCTCGGCCCAAACCAAGCCACCACTTGGTGGCTCGGTGGCAGCCACCACCATCTTGGAGCCACCAAGAGGTGGCTAAATAACAGACCCGTTTGCAGCTTTTGAGCCTATAAATAAGAGGAGGGTCTCATTTTTCGAATCGGATTTTTGGACAAGAGGATTACTGCGGGATCAAGATCGAAAAAGGAGGGACTTTGGATCTGAACTTTTATGCGAGATCGAGATTTTGGTGAACCTATCAACACAAGGCGAAGGAGTTCGAGAGATCTTAGATCCGATCTACCGCGTGATTCCTCCGGATCAAACTTTGTTTTGATCGAGAAGAGTGGTGATCTCGCTTTCGATTTCATTCACTTGGCGATTATTTCCTTCATGAAATAATCCTTGATCGATGTAGATCTAGATCTGGATCATATCAGCGGTCCACGGATTAACCCGACGCAGGCAAAGATCTCCGCATGGCGAGTCGATAAGCGGGGTCTGCGTTTGTTTTAAGGAGAAAGTTGTAATTTTTATTTTGATTTTCGTTGTGTCGAGTCTTATAAAAGGCGAGTTTTTTAATTCATTGTAGCGCATAAAGCTATAATGAGTTTGACAATGAAGATCGATTCAACTTTTCCTTGAACACCAATATCATTGGTTTACGCTTGCTCTTAGGTGAAGATGAAGGAGCTCGAAACATGCCTACTGCAATACCTATGGACTTTGTCTTCTCAAGCGAACTACCAGCAGTGGGAATGGAGATAGAAAATCTTGAAGCAACTAGATGGTAACAGCAACATAGAGATTTTCGGTGACAACAAGAGATATTCTCTTTTATATATTATCATAAATAATGGTTTTGTGTTTCAGAGGATTTGGATTAGTTGGAAACTATAATTTCATCCATTGTGCTACCTATTTATCTACATCAGAAACCTTATTTTGAAACTTCTGGTTTTAATTGGATCTTTCTTTCTTTCTTTCAAGAATTGAGGTGAGACATCTGTTAAGTTTGATATAGTTTCTGCTTTGGACTAGAGAGTTGTTAGAAAATTGTCAGTAGTCATCTCAGTGCTCTACAAGCTCAGTTGGCTTGATTCTAGATTAAGAAATGAACATTATATGGCGTATGATTCATTATTGTCTTCTTTATGAAATGTAAGGGTATGTTTTCTTTCCTTTTCCCCTAAAATTAGAAAACAGAATAAACATTATGATTTAAAATTTCAAATTCAAGTATTGGTTTCATACTATATTATTTGCTTGTAACTTGGCTAAGTATATTGATCGACTTCGTATGTCAAGGCTTACTATGATTTGTGTGTGAAGCATGCATGGATACTAAACAGACCATCTTACATTGAGTTGTTGACACTTTTGTTGTCTTTCTAACGATGTAACTCATTATCCTTTGTCTAAAATAAGCAAAACTAAAACTTAGTCCGGCATAAGAGAAAATTCCACAAAATTTACTGAATAATGTATTAGGTCTGAGCTTTAAGCATGTAAAGATTTTAATTCAAGAAAGTGTCAACTAGATCCTGTTCACTCCAAAATTGACCAAGCTATGTCAATTGGATAACTCTAACTAAACTAAACTTTTCAAACTAGTTCTACATTACAACACACAAAAGTGCTCCTTCCACTTGGATTGCCATAAAAATTTGATGAGCCCTCAACGACCCCATAATTTATAGGTGTAGTTAGGGGTGGAAATGGACCAAATAATTATTAAATAGTTTGATAATTGTTAGAAACTAATCGGCTATGTTCGATTCATTAGTTCATTTAACATTAAACAAATAATTTTTAGTATTTGACTTCATAAGTGAATAGAATTTAACAAGATGTATATTCGATTCATTTTATCAAATATTCATTTAAAATTTGATCGCCTATAATTTGTATTATCACAGCATGGTGTTATATTTTCAACCCTCTTACATTTCCTACTTAGGTTCTACATAGTAATTTGGAGAGACTTAAGATTCTTATATAAGTTAACTACCAAAATACTTGAATAAAATATTTATATCACAATTATAAAGGAATATTTTTCAAATATAAATTTAAAATCTAGTTGAAAATCAAATTCTTTAGCAAAATGAATATTCTTTAATATTCAATGAATATTTGTGAATGTTCATGAATATTTATGAAATAACAAGCATTGAGTTTGAATTTGGAAAACTCTAGAAAGGGATATTCAAATTCAAAATTTTAAACAAATACAACTCTGAACATCCATTATTTGATTGACTCATTTCCAGTCCTAGGTGTAATAGTGTAGGAGTAGTTTCAAAACATTATCTAGTCATCACTCCTCAAGTCCATTTTGTTAAAATGGCTTTTTTTATACTAGTCCCTTATATCTTTAATACGTTGAAATTAGTTTATCAAATCATTGAAATTGCTATTGGCTCCCCAATTCTCATTAGTTGTTTCAAATTAATCTCCTTAATTTCTAGTTCTGCTCTCGACTAAAGGGACTAATCTCTAACTAACTAAAGGATTACGGGAGCTGATGGCAATTTCCATTATATTAGGGATCAATTCAACTTATAGAAGATGTAAGAGATCAATAAAAAGCATAAATACTAAAAATAAAAGGCTAAAAGACCAATTTGGTCCCCGTACTAGAACCTCATACTCAAATTGATCCCTCCACTTTATTTTTTCTCAATTTAGTCCCTGTACCCCTTACTAGATATTAACTTAGTCCTATTTTAACTTTTCATTAAAAATTCCGTTAAATAAATATTGGAAAGACAATTCTACCCTTTCCTCAAATAATTGATTATGACCTCATAATTTAACGCTTCTCTCTCAAAAGACCGATAAAAAATAAAACTTGCTCCAGACAGAGCTACTAAGCGAGTTTAGATCTAAAGAAGAGGAAAGCTTCTCCTATAACTTGTAGCGTTGTAGTGTTGAAAAAGGTTTGAGTAATCAATTACCATCTATCTTTGAAGAGATTGAGGTTGATATTGATGCAATTAGTGATGGCGTATTGTTAGAGTTTGAGGTAGCTTTTGGATGGTCATGTTGGTCATAGAAGCTGATTGTACAACATCCAAAAGCAAAACCCCGTGAAATTAATTTATGATTTAATTTGTTAGAGCTAATTTGATATGCGTTGTGTATGATAAGCTACTTCCTTTTTCTTGTACAAGTTTTAAATGAATCTAGACTTAAATTTTTCTCCTAAACTTTGTATTTATGATGTGCTATTGTATTTCTTTGCTAAAGCCATTGAATTAGAATCTCTTTTTCTCCTAAATTCTATTAGTTCCTCCGGTGTGATTACAGATTATATTGCTTCAAAGACAAATTTTCTAATGTTAAATTTTACTCATTAGTTTTTTTTCTAAAACTAGTCGGATCGATTAAACTTTGTTATTTGCACAATCTTTCATACGATCTTTTTAATATAAATTTTTTGTGGATTTCACAAATTCCTATGTCATAGTCAGGTTATGAAGAGATGGAAAGGAAGAAAGAATATGATAGACTTTCAAGTGGTCTGCACAAAGAAAGAAGCATGAAATGATTTGAAGAAAGTTGCACATTTTAACTTTAGTTTTCACCAATTCAAGGAAATGCACCTACATGGTCAATTTCAGTTTAACTTTAATTTTCAAAAATGCAAGCTAATGTATATGATGTTATCTAGATACAGGGACACCAACTAATAATGCGCATAATTCAACTATATCTTTTGTAAGACCATTAACTAGTAATTCAATTCTGAGACTATTCGCTAATAATACTATATTAAGAGTCTTCATGACATTGTATATTAGGAAAGTTTTTGCATTTTGAATGGGTTTGAAAGAGGAGTTGGAATCAAAAGTACATGGACCTCAATTGTAATGTAGTTAAGGGTGATATGGTCATAAATAAAAATTTAACATTCATTTTTAACCGATGTTAAAAAAAAAGACTTAATTTAACTAAGGTGTAATTTGATAAAAGGAAAGTAGAGGGACCAACTTCATAATAGAGGTCTAGTACAGGGACTAAATTGGCCTTTTTGCCAAAATAAAAATAGAAATATTCAAAGCGTTTGTCAAGGTCCAAGCCTATCATCATCATCATAATCGCTGTGGAAAGCTGTAGTTTTACCAGCGAAGCCGAAGCTGAGCGAGAAAGAAAATCATTTACTTTTTTCTTGTCACCAAAAAAATAAGAAGAACAATTAATAGCAAAATGTAAAAAAAAAAAAATGATTGAAATATGGAGCAATTTCTTGGCCAGCAATTCGACGGAAACTGGTGGCTGCTTGAGTCGGTATGCTCTTGTTTGCAATGCTCAGTTTCTAAATTTTCATAACTTTTATTTTCTAGAATTTATATATAATTTTATACTCTCTCTCTCTCTCTCTCTCTCTCTCTCTCTCTCTCTCTCTCTCTCTCTCAATTACGGTTGGGTTATTTTGCCATGGATTTGATGATTAGATCATAATGTGTTTGATGTAATGCCTACATTATGTTTTTCATGAGAAATCTCTATTATTCATTTTGTTATAGCTTTGATGATTAGTGAGAATTGTATGCTTGATGTAGTTATGCATAACTCATTATTTGTTTGATGCAATGCCTAGTTCAATGCCTATCATATGTGCGTATGGGCTGAGTTTGTGCTACTAAATTCATGATAAATCTTTGTTGTGCTTCACTTGTATTGACTAGATCAGTTTGAATGGAATCAAAGAGTTTATACCTCTATGGAATCAAAGTCTCTTATAGTGAACTGGTGGAAGCCACAAATGGATTCTCTGAGGACAATATAATTGGGATTGGAAGCTTTGGTACAGGGTATAAAGGATTTCTCGATGGTGAAAGTAGGGAAGTTTTTGCATTGAAGGTGCTTTGGAACATAGCCATTGATGTGGCTTCTGCTTTGGATTATCTACACCATCAATGTGGAACCGATTATTCACTGTGATTTGAAGCCTAGCAACATTCTTCTCGATGATCACATGACCGCCCATGTTGGGGACTTTGGGCTGGTGAGGTTTCTGAAGGAAATTGTTGGCAAGTCGACTCGGAACTTGACAAGTTCCGCTGGTCTCATAGGAACTATCGGATATATTGCTCCAGGTTTAAACATATTATTCTTAATTTCTTGTGTTCATATCTACACTTAAATACCTTTACTAAAACTATGCTCAACACCTGCTGAAACTTGACTACTGCATTAGTTTGGCTTTTAGCAGTTTCAGATCTTATGGACCCGGTTCTTAATCTGCTTCATGTATGCAAATATGAATTCAAAAACATGTATTTCTTGCTCATTTGTTTCCTTTAATTATGTAAAATGATTGTTTAGCCCCTCTAGATGTGTATGTTTATATATGTCTGTGAACGTGGGGAACATCCGTGGTGGGGGCCACCCATGGGATGCATCCCACCGTTTCTTTCCTGTGCGCGACCGAGAGAAAGAAAACAAAAAAAAAAATTTTAGTCCCACATCAGCCAAGTTAAAGGGGAGGAGAAGTTTGTTTCCCTTTAAATAGGGAATTAAACCTAGGATTTGTGGTGTGGAGAAAAGTGAAAAAAGAGGGTTTTGGTGGTAGAGAGAAAAAGAGAGCGAGATTTTACGAGAGTCATTCTGCGGGGTAAAAAAAGCTTTTTCTGGGGCGAGCTTGTGGATTGTCTGAAGTCGTCGGTGTTCTTAATAGTCAAATCTCCTCACCCCTCCGTGGGCGTAGGCAATCTTGCAGAACCACGTAAATCTCGTGTCTTTCTTGTTTCTTTGTGAATTTGCTATTGTTTATAGGTTTCCTTGATTCAGATCCTAATCTTGTTGAGAGGAAGAGTAGATATCTCACTTTGTTGGGATATTTTACTTTCTATTCTTATTTCCTTCGTGAAGCGGGAATATAAATCTGGGCCTTCTCTCGGTGATATAAACTAGCGTCTTGGTGTGACCATATCCCAACAATTGGTATAAAGGTTATTGATTGAAAGTGATGTAATACGGTTTGAGATGGTGCTTTCGGTAATTTAGAGAGCGGATTTATTAATACAAACGGAAGATGGCGTCAACCAAAATCGGTCAAAGTGGGAAAATTGAGATTGAAAAATTCAATGGGAAGAATGATTTTTCCTATTGGAGGATGGGATGAAAAACTCGATTTGTAAAAATGCACAAGGCTTTGGTGGAAAGAAGCACACAAGGATATGTCGATGAGGATTGGGAGGAGCCGGATCGGAAGCGCAGTGCGTCGATTATCCTTTGTCTTGAAAGGGATGTAGCTTTCTTGGTAGATGGAGAGAAGCAGTGACGTGTGGTCAAAGTTAGAAAGTATCTTCATGACAAGTCCAGCAACCGGATCTATTTAAAATCTAAATTGTATACTTGCAAGATGGAGGAGGGCTCATCAATCAGGAATACATTAACAAGTTTGATAGGATCATATCGGACTTGAAAGACATAGATGTGAAAGTTGTAGATGAGGATCGGTAGCTACTACCGTCTCGCGAAGTCTTATGAGAACTGGTGCAAACACCATGCTTGTAGGAGACAATTTGAAGATGGATGAGACTAGAACGGCGCCTAGCGGATGACCTTGGAAGATTGCAACCGGTGACATGACTCTGGTGGTAACAAAAACAAGCCGTGATGATTGTTTGCTAGAGGAAGGAGCAATGAGCGAGAAAATGCAAAGAGGAAAGTCTAGATCTAATCGAGACCTCTTGAAAATCGTGTTTTAAATCGGTGAAGTTGGGCATTTCAAGGTCGAATTTGTCGTAATAAGAAGAAGGAAACAAGGCCCGAGAAGAAGGACAAGGAAAAGAAGAAGCGTTCGGAGGAAGGGCGATATATAATAGTCGCGGGTGGCGAGGATATCTCGAGAAGTGGATACTTGAGTTTGCTCTTACCATGTGTCCAAATAGAAAGTGGTTTACTACTACGAGAGGCATTGATGGTGGAACCAGTATTGATGGGGAACAACCATGCTTGTAAAGCGGTGGGGCTAGGTAATATCAAAATCAAGATGCATGATGGAGTGGTTCGAACCTTGGCGGATGTGAGACATGTTCCCGACTTGGAAGAATTTTATCTCGGTTGGTGCATTGGACTCGGTGGTTTGCAAAATAATACAGGAAACAGTGAAGAAGGTTGTTGGGGTTCCCTTGTAGTGATGAAGGGTGTTAGATCACGGTAATTAATATACTCTCTGGAATGCAGCGGTGGGGGAGATGTAGCGGTTAGGCGGAAGGAAGTGGTGGAGATCCATGTGAGCACAGTTATGGCATAAGCGGCTTGGGCATATGTTAGAGAAGGTGTAGTTACGCTGGTAAATAGGGTCTGTGAAGAATCTGAAGGAACCTAGCATGGATTTTCGCGAGTTGTGTGTATGAAAAGTCACGAGGTTCGGTTCGAGAAGCAAGTCTAAGAGAGAGGATATTAGATTATGTGCACGGATGCTTGGGGTCGGCTTTCGAACCTTTAAGGGTGGTTCGGATATTATGTCTCGTTCATAGATGACTATTCGAGGTATGCTTGGATTTATTTTACGAAGCATAAGAATGAGGTGTTGAGACATTCAAGAAGTGGAAAATAATTGTTGAAACGGGGCGGAAAGAAATTGAAGACGAGATCGATAGCGGTCTGAGTATCTGAGATGGTGCTTTCAAGGAGTTCTCGGATCGAGGGAATTGTTCGACACCGACAGCCAGTCAACACCACGAGAATGGGATCGCAGAGAGATCGAACCGAACATTGCGGAGAAAGCAATGAGTATGCGATCATCTGTTGGATTGGGCAACGAATGGTGGGCGGCGGTGCTTCTGTTACATCGTGAACCGTTCACCACATTCGACATTGGATGGTGATACACCTATAAGGTGTGGTCGGGGAGTATCACGATTATGATAGACTCGAATTTTGAATGTACGCCTACTATCCGTCAATGAGGGAAAGCTTGACGCGAGGGCCAAGAAGATAATATTCTTGGGATATCACGAAGAGGCGTAAAGGCTATCACCTTGGTATACGGAAGATTCAAGTTCGTGATCGCCAGGATGTTACATTTGATGAGAAATCCATGATTGCTAGGGCCAAGGATGATGGTGTTAGGACCGATGAGGCTTCTAAGTCTCGGGTTATTGAAATAGAACCTAAAGACCAACCGTGTTCTAGTCGTGTTCAAGTGGGAAGTCGGGTAGATGATGAGCTTGGCGGGGAGGAGGTTCAGCGGGGAGAATACACAAGCACTACAACAACGGCTCGAGGATAGTTTGGCTTTCACTAGGCCAATGCGAGCATACAAACATGTACGTAAGCCGGGGGTGATCAACCCTCAAGCACTATGGGCGGTTAATTTGATTGAATCGCACTCTTGGTGGAGGAGGACGAGCCGGTCTCCTTCAAGGAAGCTATTCGGGACAAGGATAGTGAGAGTTGGTTGGCTGAGATGGAGGAAGAGATGGAATCTCTTCGGAAGAACAAACATGGGAGGTGGTCCCATTGTCCGTAGGAAGAAAAGCTATTGGTTGTAAGTGGGTGTATAAAAGAAAGAAAGATCTTTCAGAGCTCGGTGGTACAAGGTACAAGGCGAGGCTAGTGGCTAAGGGTTTTGCACAAAGAGAGGGTGTGGATTACAATGAGATATTTTCTCCGGTGGTGAAACACACTTCTATTCGGGTGATATTGAGTATTGTTGCTCATGGTGATCTTGAGCTGGAACAACTCGATGTTAAAACGGCCTTCTTGCACAGAGACTTGGATGAAGAGATCTACATGCATCAACCTGAGGGCTACAAGGTTGAGGATAAGGAGGATCATGTGTGTCGTTTAAAGAAGTCACTGTATGGATTGAAGCAATCTCCCCGACAGTGGTATAAGCGATTTGACTCCTTCATGCTGAAGCATGGGTTTTCCCGAAGCGACTATGATTGTTGCGTTTACATCCAGAAGCTTCATGGAGGTAATTATATCCATCTCCTTTTGTATGTGGATGACATGCTTATTGCTTCTAAGAGCAGGGTGGAGATAGATAGGCTGAAATCTCAACTTGGTGAAGAGTTCGAGATGAAGGACATGGGGCTGCTAGGAAAATCTTGGGCACGGAAATTAGAAGAAGCGGCGAACCGGCGATTGTTCTTGAGTCGGAAGGACTACATAGAGCGGGTGATCGCGAGGTTCGGATGCAAAGTGCTAAGTCGGTGGTGACTCCATGGCTCCACACTTTAGGCTTTACGGTAAACAATCTCCCACTCTGTGGAAGAGAAGGCACATGGAGCGTGTTCCCTATGCTAGTGCGGTTGGCGGCAATATGCGCAATGGTGTGTACCGCGCGAGATATTTCACAGCGGTCGGTGTGGTCGAGTAGATTCATGGCGAATTCGGAAAGGCGACCGGGAAGCGGTGAAGTGGGTCTGAGGTACTTAAAGTGCTGTGATCTGGTCGTATTTTGGTGGAGAAACATGTCAGTTGATGGGTTTGTGGACTCGATTATGCGGCGATCTACTCTTGGTTATGTATTCATGATACATGGGGCTCCGGTTAGTTGGCGATCGATGTTGCGAGCAACATGGCACTTTACGGGAGAGTGATGCGTGATGAGGAGTGAAGGAAGCATTGTGGTTATGGGGTCTTCTAGATGATTTGGGGATTGGCGGAGAAGCGTGAACTTGTGGTGCGGCGATCAGTGCAATTCACTTGGCGAAGAATCAAGTTCATCATGCTCGTACCAAGCATATCGATGTCGGTATCATTTAGATGCGAGATGTCATAGAGGAAGGCGATATTTCTCTCATGAAGGTGCATACGAATGAGAATCCATGAGATATGTTAACTAAGGTGGTCACGGTAGCAAGTTTAAGCATTGCTTGGACTTGCTTCATATCACCGTGTTGATCGCCCAAAGGGCATGGCCCTTGGTATTGATGGGATGGCGTGGAGACTATATGGAGAATAATTACGAACTACGGTTAGCTTGATCGGTGGAAGTGCGTAGGCAACCATGGTATAATGGTGCGGCTTGATTGGCTGGTTTGGTGATGTAGATCTCTAGTAATGTTGGCGTTGTTCTTCGGTGTTCGTCCAAAATTTGAGGTTTATCAAATGATGTACGAGGTGGAGAATTGTGAGCGTGGGGAACATCCGTGGGTGGGGTCACCACGTGGGATGCATCCCCCGCCCGTTTCTTTCTGTCTTGTGACAGAGAAAGAAAACAAAAAATTTAGTCCCATATCGGCCAAGTTAAAGGGAGGAGAAGTTTGTTTCCTTTTAAATAGGGAATTAAACCTAGGATTTGTGGTGTGGAGAAAAGTGAAGAAAAAGGAGAAAAAGCTAGGGTTTTGGCTGACTGAGAAAAAGAGAGCTTTGAGAGATTTTACAAGAGAGATGTCAATTTCTCTTGGGTAAAAATCAAAGCTTTTTCTTTGGGACGAGCTTGTGGATTGTACAAGTCGTCGGTGTTCTTATAGTCAAATCTCCTCACCCCTCCCGTGGGCGTAGGCAATCTTCTTAGAACCACGTAAATCTCGTGTCTTTCTTGTTTTCTTTGTGAATTTGCTATTGTTTGTAGGTTCTCTTGATTCGGTCCTAATCTTGTTGAGAGGAAGAGTAGATATCTCACTTTGTTGGGATGTTTTACTTTCTATTCTTCTTCGCCATTGAAGCGGGAATATAAATCTGGCCTTCTCGGGTGATATCGCTTCATGGCGTCTTGTCGTGACCATCCCAACAATATCCATATTATATTATCCCATCTATCATAGCTACATGTTTCAATTAGAAACTTTACTGGAGATATTCCCTTGGTTTTATATACGTTTTCAAATTCTAATTTAGGGTATATTCAAAAACATCCCAGAAGTGTTGCCCATTTTGAGATAGCCCCCAAAAAGTTCGGAAATATCAATTGACTCCAACTTTTTCATTTTTCCTAATTTATTTTCAGATAACGCCAACTTTTTGGGGGTTATCTAAAAAAGTTTTGGGGGTTAAACGACATTTCCAAACTTGTGGCCAGACTTCTTGGGGGTTTTGTCAAATTTACCCATTCCTCTGTTGGAGATGATTACTGCAAAAAGACCCACTGATGATGCTTTCGTAGGAGACCACAGTCTTCGCAAGTTTGTGGAGATGGGGTTCCTGAAAGAATCACAGATGTTGTTGATGGTTGTCTCCTATTAACGAGGAAAAAAAATTCCTATTAACGAGCTAACGCCCTTATTCTCAAAAATCTTAAAGAATTTTAAAAAAAATTAGAGGAAAAAAATTTGAGTTCCTCCTTGAGATTCAGCCGATTATGATTTAAAGCGTTCATCAAGGCCCAGAACCATAATTGTGAACGTATTTCTCTTTTTTACCACCGAAGCTCAGCGAGAAAGAGAGATGGAGAAATTTGTTGGTCAGAAATCCTTAAAAAAAGGTGCAGCTGCTTGAATTGCTTTGGTCTTGTTTGCTGTGCTCAATTTCTACAATTTCTTTATTATTATTATTATATGTTTTAAGTCTCTTTTTATCATGGTCATTTTGATGAACAGTGAGAATCTTATTTTTGACGTAGTAACTTCTAAGCTCATCATGTGTTTGATGTGTAATGCCTATCTCATGTTTTATGTTAATGCAAAATGCTTTCTGGGCAAAGTTTCTTCTGCTAAATTTATTGATAGAAATCAGTTTGAATGGAATCAAAGACTTTCGGTAGTCCACCCTAGTAAGGGGAGATGGCCCAGGATTTTGATCTCAAGTTTGCCTCTTGGTAGATTTTTCTTGGTCTCACAATCCTATTAATGCGCGTTGTGCACTGAATACATGACTAGAGTCTGAGATGTACCCTTCACAGCTTGTCAAAAATTCCAAAACAGAAACCTAGGATTAGTAGCAGAGATGACCGACTTTCCAAGAGGAGATGACATGAGATGTGAATTATTAGTAGCAGAGATGACCCGCTTTAAGTCAAGGTCTTCTACTGATGCCAAGGAGAAATGTCTTGCGGTGTAACCTTCTGATGGTTTAAGAGTTAACTGAGACTCTTATAAGAAGACTGAAAGACCTTGAAGCTATAAATAGATAGTAAGAGCTTGATCATATATCTTTCAGATCATCTTGAAAAATCCATTCCAATGGCACAATCCCTAGTACTCTCGGTGAGTGTCAAGTGCTGGAGGAGCTTTATCTCGGTGGAAATTTCTTTCAAGGGAGTATTCCTTCTACTTTAGCCTCGTTAAGAGGCATCCATAAGCTCAATGTTTCAAAAAATAACTTTTCAGAAAAAAGACCAGATTTCTTACAAGACTTTCATTTCCTAGACTATTTGAATCTGTCATTCAATAACGTTGAAGGTGAAGTGCCATAATTTGGTGTGTTTGCAAACGCAACTACAGTTTCAATTACTGGAAATATTAATACTTGCGGAGGGAACCCAGAAATGCATCTGCCAGCTTGCCTTAACAGCAAACATGGCTCGCATACATTGATAATTATCAGTGTGATAGCTATTTCATGTATATTCTTGATCCTTTTATTCTACTTCCTCGTTGTCCGATGGCATCGAAAAGGTTCAAGAATAAAATCTCTCGATTTGTCACCCATAAACGAGCAAAATGTGAGAGTCTCTTATGGTGAACTAGTGAAAGCCACTGATGGATTTTCTGAGGGCAATATAATTGGAAGTGGAAGTTTTGGTAACGTATATAAAGGACTACTCGATGGTGAATATAGGAAAGCTGTTGCTGTGAAGGTACTGAATCTTCATGTACGAGGAGCATCAAGGAGCTTTTTGGCAGAATGTGAAGCCATGAAAAACATTCGGCACCGGAATCTTCTCAAGATCCTTACAATATGTTCAAGTGTAGATTTTCAATGTAATGACTTCAAGGCTGTGGTTTCTGAGTTCATGGACAACGGCAGTTTAGATGCTTGGTTGCATCCCAAAGCAAATGAGCGATTCAAACTGAAGAAACTGAACCTTATTGGAAGATTAAATATAGCTATTGATGTAGCTCATGCTCTGCATTATCTCCACCATCTATGTGGGAAACCAATTGTTCACCGTGATCTGAAGCCAAGCAACATTCTTCTCGATGATAATATGATTGCCCACGTTGGTGACTTTGGGCTGGCCAAGTTTCTCAAAAAGGTTTCTTCTCAGTACTCAACAAATTCATGTGGTCTCAAAGGAACTATTGGATATATTGCTCCAGGTGAAAACTTCTATTTATTAATTTGAATGATTTCCTTAGTACTAGTACTACAATAAATTTATTATTTATTTCACTTTTACCGAAAAGTTAGAATTTCAGGAGGCTAAAAAAGAACCGTATGCCCATCTGAAACTTGACCATCTTAGTAGTTTCTGCTTTTGTAGTTTACACAATGTATTGTCTAATTTGATTCATAGTTGCGGACTTTATCTGCAATACATGCATGTTCATCTTATGTTCTTCATTGGAAGTAGCAACATTTCCATATGTCCAAATTAATTTGATAAGAAAATATAAGTACTCGGTTTGACTTTACACTGCCTTCTATAATTATCTTGGACTAAGTATCCTAACATTTATATGTTCCACTTATAATAGAGTACGGAATGGGAGGTGAAGTTTCCACACGTGGAGATGTGTATAGCTATGGGATACTTTTGCTGGAAATGTTTACTGGAAAGAGACCGACTGATGAGATGTTTGTAGGAGGCCTTACTCTTCGTATGTTTGTGGAGATGGCATTTCCTGA
This sequence comes from Asparagus setaceus, assembly GCA_012295165.1. NCBI lineage: Eukaryota > Viridiplantae > Streptophyta > Magnoliopsida > Asparagales > Asparagaceae > Asparagus > Asparagus setaceus. The sequence goes on along the minus strand of CM022704.1, from coordinate 83,220,780 downwards.
ACGAATCATAGACATCATCGATGCTCATTTGTTCGCACCACCAACTAATGATGCTGAAAAAATGAATTATGCAAGAGCAATTGAGTGCATAGCTTCATTGCTTGGAATTGGTATCACATGCTCGAATGAATTACCGCAGAGAGAATGGAGATGGGCAAAATTATCAAAGAACTGCATATTGTCAGGGATATGCTCATGAGGGATGGAAATCAGGGGAGAGAAACTGAGCCCTGCAGAGTGGTGAAGGTCCATCTACGATTATTCAGTAAAGAATTACTGGTATGGGCATGTGACAGCATGTGATACACACAGACACACACATACACGCGACAATTCCTATTGAAATCAACTTTCTAGGCATGACGGTTGATTTAAATGAGGATAACCCCTTCGTTTTAGATAGTTTCTACTGAAATCCTATCTGCGTAATCATAATGGTTAGTTTAATTGCAAATATTTAATCATGAAATGGCCTTTTAATTAACCAAGGCGATAGCAGTTTGTATAACTAAGAAGAAGAGAAGTTTCCTATCAATGTCTATGTGTGTGTATTTTTTGTGTTATGAGAAATTTTGAATTCCATTGATTTCTTTGCAATATCATTGGCTCACACTTGCTCTTAGGGGAAGATGAAGAAGCTCAAAACATGACTAACGTGAAAACTTTGGAGTTTGAAATCTCCAAGCTCATGATCGGCATTGTCTGCTAGAGCACACTACTAGCAGAGAGAATGGAGATGAAGAGAAACTACTCGATAGTATCAAGAACATCGAGATTTTGCAGTGACAACAAGAGAGTACTGTCTTTTATGTATATTATCGTAATGGATTTAAGTAATCAGTAGACTTGGGTCAGTATAATATTATCCATTATGCGAAAACCTTTTTTCCCCTCTCTCTCTCTCTCTCTCAATGAAAGGGCTTTTATATCAGGAATCTTGTTGCGTCCACTTCTGGTCTTCCTTTTGCTTAAGTAGATTGAGTTGTTTCTTTCAACTTTGAGGTTAGAACATCTGCGTTTATTTTATGCCTTGGTTACCCTTAATAAATCATCATCCTTTTCAGCCTTTTATAGTTACTAATTTTTCTTCTTTAACAAAATAAATTTCGATGAGAGGATCCAATTTGTTTTCTTGGTTGCTGTATGAAATAGTTATTGGTAATATAGTCATATTATTTAGGATTTTTTACAATATTAGCCCCTCACATCTTTCATTTTTCCAGAATTAGTCCCTCAAAAATTGCTACTATAGGTCCCCAGTTCTTAAATTTGGGATAATTTTTATGACCAATGAAAATTTTCATCTTTTGATTGCTTGTAGTACTGCATAGTTCATCATGTGTTTGTTGTAATGCCTATCTCATGTTTAATGTTATGCATTTCGTTTCAAGCTAGTCTTCTCCATATATAAATCTTTGTTGTTCCTCACCATCGTTGGGAAGATCTATAGAAAGAAAATCGATGACCCAATACTGGGTTTTCAAGCTAGCTTTACATATAAAGTATTACTAAAAGAGAGATGACATATCATCTAACCTCATGCACAACATATTTGTAGCACACCAGGGCCTGATATGTGCACAGTTTATAGCCCAAAAACCCACCGATGACGCTAGAAAGTACTCATGGGGTTTTAAGTTAAACCAAACCGACTTGCAATTCTATCTGATGTGGGTCTAAAATTACGCTCAAAATCCTTTTTGTCTATAGTAGTCCCGTGTATTTTGTGAGAATTGATAACCTTTCTGTCCAAAACTTGACAAATCCTTGTTGTTCTACTTCATGACAAATCCTTGTTGTTCTTCACCTTGATTAACATTATCAGTTTGAATGGAATCAAGATAGTCTTCTTGGGAGACATTTCCATTTCTTGTGAAGGGACATTAATTCTTTCTTAAAGCTAGTGAGGACCAACTTCAATCCGCATACTACTGTAAAGAGATCCTGTGATTGTGTAAATTGGGTGTAAATTAAGAGTCTGATCAAATTCTGATTATCTTTAATTGATGGAGAGCACACAGACCGACTTGAGATGACTTGAGGTAAAGTCTTGTTTGCATAGCGACAGAAGCCTCCACTGTTACATTTCCAAATTGTCAAAATTTCCAAAAGCAGCGACCAACTCATCCCGACATTGTCTACGTTTCCATTATTGATGAATATTGATAACTCTAATTCGTGAAAGTGGGGTTACTGGGACCCATACTTTAATTATTCTTTACCAATTACCCTAAGCTTTATTCTTTACTTCAATTTCAATAGCTGAGATAATACCACGTAGAAATATCAGTCTATCCTTAAAACCACTGTCTTTAATAATCATTGTGGTGATAAAAATTATGGTAATTGGAACCTCTCTTTAGAGGATCGGTATTCTTGCAAATTTATTGCCAAAATCTAGATATTTACTATTTCACCCCAAAATTCACCACGCTATTAAAAAAGACCTCCAAGAGTTGTGTAAGGAAAGTCCCAGGATATTCAAAAAATTCTATTAGTTGTTGAGCTGAAATTTCCTCCTTACAACATTAAAAAAAACTAATAATGTTAAGTTCCGAGGGTGTTTAGGCTAAATGTAGGGGGGTGAATTTGATAATATGAACGATTTGGGGTATACAAGATTTTAAAAAAAAAAACCCGAAAACCATTTGTCTTTGGGGGCTCTTACACTCTATTCGATGAACCTTGTTCTGTTCTCAATAATTTTCCCATGAAACAGACGTTACTCCTAAAATCTGTGCAACAACCCACAATCTCATTTGTTATGTTGGTTGATTTGGTCATATTTGACCGGGTCAATGTCCTGCGATGTGACCTTCCGATGGTTCTTTATTGTCGGCATTTGCATTACGGTTGAATATTCCAATTATAACTTCAATTCTTGAAAGTGAGGCTACTGTTGACAATTCTTTGATGGTGCTAAACTTTTAATCA